>ML394742.1:16690-80093 GCA_005239525.1 Nicotiana knightiana | reverse complement strand
GACTGAGTATAAAGAAGTGCAATATTGCTTAATTGAGAATTTACGCCTGGAGGGCATTCGGTTAAGTTGATTATGGATTATGGGGTGTTTGTCCCGGTGATGATGGTTGTTCACGTGTATTATGAGAAAAAGTGGGTTAATATGGACCCATGCAAAAGCTATTAGGTTAGTTGGTGCGAGCAAGGTGGCTCGATGTTTGTGGATGGATTCAAATATGATAATGGGCTCCGTATGAGCCAGGCTTGTTCCTTTAAGTAGAGCATTTTTCATGGAGAGGTATTAGAACAACGGGTGTTGTTCTGTCTTCATCGAATTCATGTGTTATTGTGATTGTGCCGTGCAAGTTGTGAAGCGGCTTAATAATTTCCTATGTGTTGAGATCCCACGTAGTGAGGATGTTATGTGAGCAGGATAACTCTTGAGATCCAGAGTGTATATATATAGCGCACCCCAATTGTGCTTGAGTTATGTAGCCTACGGCTTTATCAGTCTCCCCAGGATGGTATTATGCACTTAACGTGCTTATGATCAATATTCAGTAAATTTTAATAGTGAGCAACTCAGCTCCGTATATATATCTTCTTATGTAAATTTTATGCGTGGATCGGGTGGCACGTCGCCACGGGTATGTTATTCGGATCGGGTTGCACGCCGCAATAGTGTGATGATGAGAAGGGTTAATATGTATTTGTTTTCTTGTGTTTTATTTCCTATTTTCTGGTAAGAATTCATATTAGTTGCGTGAGCTGAATAGTTCCTTCTTGAGTCATCTCCTATTGTCATGTTCAAGTTATGGTCTATTGGCATGATGTGGTATCATATGAGGCTGTTGGTCATGTAGGGGTGGTTGTCGTCTGAGCAGTTCATATTGGGTGAGACGAGATTATCGGACCAGGGATTAGTGCGATAAGGTTATGTGAAGTGTATATTAAAGAACAAATACCATTATTCAGGTTCATAATGAAGTGATGATTCTAGTCATGATGAGGTATTCAAGGATTTATTAACTCTGCAGTTGAGTATGAATTTCTGCACATCTCCTCCGTTGTGGTGGTATCGTCAGCATTATAGAAGGATGTATGTATATATATTTCATGAGGTGCATTGGGAGCATCAGATTCGTGGAATTTGGCTATTAAGGTTCAGGGAGCGTCATTGTGGTCAGATGATGAGTTATGCGGTGCATGGTGCCGATTCAGCAAGGGTATGAAATCATGATCTGGTATATCGTGTGGTAGTTGATGTAGTGCTTACATATTGGAACTAGGCTTGACAAGAGAAAATTTCAAGTGTTGGAACTAGGTTCTGAGCATATTATATGGATAAAAGAAGATATCTTCATATGTGATCAAGATAATGTGCTCAACTAGGTTGTGGGTAGCACGAGCAGGTGCTCGAAATGTTAAACAGTGGTTTCATCTAACTCCAGATCAGTTCTTAGCACGTTCGAGGACGAACGTCAGTTTAAGTGAGGGAGAATGTAACGACCCGACCGGTCATTTTGAGCTCTAGCGCGTCGTTCAGCGGTTTGAGGTCGTGAGCAGCTTCGTTTCAGGTATTTACGACCCGTGGGCGTGGTCAGAATTGAATTCCAGGAAGTTTAGAATTTATTTGGAAAGAAATTCTCATTTCAGAAGCCTTAAGTTGGAGAAATCAACTAAGATTGGAATTTTGAGTAAACGACCTTCGAATCAGGATTTGAAGGTTCCTGTAGGTTCGTATGATGATCTCGGACTTGGGTGTATGTCCGGATTGACTTTTGGATAACCCGGGAGCGTTTCGACGTATATTATGGAAGTTAGCATTTTAGAAGAATTTCATAGATTTGGGCTAGAAGTGCATTTTAGAGTTATTAATGTCCATTTGGAATTCCGACTCTGGGAATAGCTCCATATGGTGATTTTGGAATTGGGAGCGCGATCGGAAGTGAATCTGGATGTCTGTAGGTCATTTTGAAGTCATTTGGCTAAAGATAGAAATTTGAAGGTTTTAGAAAAATCCAACCGGAAGTGGAGGTTATGATATCGAGGTCGGAATGTGATTCCGAAAGTTGGAGTAGGTCCCCAATGTTGAATATGACTTGTGTGCAAAATTTGAGGTCAATCGGGTGTGATTTGATAGGTTTCAACGTCAGATGTAGAAGTTTGAAATTCTAAGTTCTTAAAGAAATGGATTTGGGTGCGATTCGTGATTTCAATATTGTTTGACGTGATTTGAGGCTTCGAGCAAGTCCGTGTTATGTTTTGGGACAGTTTGGTGTGATTTGACGGGGTTTCGGGGGCCACGGGTGGATTCCGGGTGGTTATCGGATTAAGATTTGAAGTTTGAAGAAGTTAAGATTGCTATCATCTGGTGTGACCGCACCTGTGAGGATTTAGCCGCAGGTGCGATGGATTTTCCGCACCTGCGAAGCCGCAGGTGCAGACAGTGGGGCGCATGTGTGATTTTGGGATAAATTTGAGCAAGCCGCAGGTGCGGGAGATTGGTCGCACCTGCGGGAACGCAAGTGCGGAGGTAGGACTGCAGGTGCAGAAATCGACCTGGGTAGAATGTTTTAAAACAAGAATTTTGGGTTTATTTGTCTTCATTTCTTCATGGCTTAAGCGATTTTGGAGAGCTTTTCAAGGGAGATTTCATCAGGGATCATAGGTAAGTTGTTTCTACTCGTTTCTAAGGTTAAATACAAGATTGATGCATAATTTGATATGGGAAATTATGGGAAAATGGGGGTTTTTGAAGAAAAACCTAGAAATTATAAAATTGGAATTTACCCACGAATTTGAGTATGGAATGTAGAGTAAATTGCATGATTGAACTAGTAGAGCTACGGGTAGCATGTATCTTCAAGAATTTAGGATTTCCGGGCACGTGGGCCCGAGGGCATTTTGGTCATTTCTCCGAGCGGGGTTGGGAAAGTATATAATCTGAATTTGTTGTAAGTATTAGGATGAATTTATATTGCTTTGCCATTATGTGGTAGTTGCGGAGCGTTGTGCGTCCGATGGAGTCATCGAAGGGGCTTGGAAGCCGGTGTGGGAATTTCAGAGCGAGGTAAGTCTCCTTTCTAACTTTGTGAAGGGGAATCGTTCCACTAGGTGAATTAATTCAGTACATGCTATTATCTTCGGGGTCTATGTACGCACGAGGTGACGGGAGTCCGTGCGTAGCTACTATTATGCCATGTCCGGTTAGCCTAGGAACCACTAGCATGCCTTATGTGTGTACCTGTAACCCTGTCTGTAACATTAAACTGCTAATATGACCGAAAACGTAATTGAATGTCTAAAAGAAAGCTAGAGTTCATATTGTTAATCTTCTAAAAAGAGAATTGATCTCTCTGTGGATAATTGTGTACCTAGACTGGGTTGTATCGTGGAATATCCTTAAACTTGACAAATGAGTTTCAAAAATAAATTATTTCAAAACCTATATTTCATGGTCCTTTTAAATAAGGATTTTACCACTTTCGTGAGAAAAAAAACTGTTCTCTTGATAAATACAGATTTATTATGTGGATATGTGTAACTTTGGGTGCCTAAGTCGCTTGAGTGATTCGCGAGCAGGAAGACCCTGTATTTGTGTATGAATTCATATGAGCACCTGAGTCGCATGTATGATTCGCGAGCAGGCTAGCCGTATTATTTTAACCGCGTCGCATGATCGATTCACGAGCGGGCAGGTATATGCATCTATGGTTTGGGTCGTTCGACCCTCGCCAGTGCACATTTTATTATTGTTGGTCCGCGTCGTTCGACCCTCGGCATTGCTTGCACATGATATTTGCTGAGTAGTTGCTATGATTTTTTCCTGATTACTGGCCTGAAATATTAAGTTGTCAATTGAAATGACAGAGATTTAATGTTATTAAAAAGAGTTTTGGAAGAAGTTGTTCCTTCCCGTCGAATTATTATTATTTGATTAAATCACCTTGTTGATAAATTGTTAATATGACGAAGATATAAAGTGTTAAACTTGAACGGGGTTGAAAGATATTAAATCCTGTTTTTATAAATTGCCTATGATAAATCATGCTTAGTGTCACTCTTAAATATTTTAAATGGACCTTTAGTAAGTGTCTAATTTGACCTCTCTTCACTACCTCTCTGAGGTTAGGCGGGCGACTTACTGAGTACACGTTGTTTTTGTACTCATGCTGCATTTGATGTGCATTTTATTGCACACGTCTCCTCATAGCAATGCGGAGGATTCGGAGACTTAGGCGAGCTGCATCATCCGGAGGCGATCCGCAGCTGACAGAGTCGCCTTTATACTGTATTTATTTCATTTTAAATATTATTGTCCAGTTGTATTTCGAACAGGCTTTGTAATGATTGTATAGACTCTTAGAAATTGCTCATGTATTTGTGACACCGTGTTCTGGGATATGTGTTGGGATATAATTGCTTAAGTTTAATCTTTAAACCATTGTTTTTAATTAACAAACTTTTAATTGGTTAATATGTAATTAAGTGAAAGGAAATATTTTCATAAATGTTAAAATCGGAAAGTTATTTCAATTAATTTAATGAGTTGTCTTGCCTGACATGGATGCCCGACGCCATCACGACCTTAGGGATTTTTGGGTCGTGACAGGTTAGGACTACTATCCTAAAGGGGTAGGTACTAGGCAGACCCTCAGGTTTAAAGGGGTAAAATTCTAAGGCGACAAACAAAGAACATGTAGGACTGCAGTCAGTGGGAAACACATAGGAGCATATAGGGGGCTCAAATTTTCCTCCGCAGATAATGCATACAGTTAGCACGACTCAAACATATGTAAGGGCAATGTTGTTAATTGAGATCCTAACACATGGTATCTAGGTGAATTCAGAGAATAAACAGGTAGGCAGACTTGTTTTATAACTCAAAAAACATGCTCTAATCAGTTTGCCTACTGATTTAAAAGTACCTATTAGTCTTAAGCAACATACACAAGAGAGACAAATTTCTAATTTTGGGAAATTTAGTCAACTAAGGCTTGCCTAGGCGGGGGACAATGTATATTAACAGAATTATTAAAGGAACTGTTGCAAATTCTTACCTAAACATGCTGTTCTAGGTTGTTCAGAACACAAAAGCATTACCAGTTGTTTTTTTAGAGAAAACTGAGTGAGGCTGTTATACCTTTTTATACATCAGTAATTAGACTAAATGTAGTTTGAGCGATTAGGACCCTATAACATAATATCTAATGCACAGGTAGAGATGCAGAATGATGCATATGCAGAATTCCTAAGCATGATTTCTAAATGCTCAGTAGTCACAGTATCAATCATGGTTTCAAAAGATAATGGAGTGATAATTTATTTTAATGTTGTTTAGCCTAGGACAAGATTTCTAAGCGTACATGGAAGTGTGGAGCATGATAGTAGAGGATACCATTTATCAACATGATATTTCTAAATAAAAGTGAACATGCTGAAACAGTAAGTATGAGACCTAACAAACATGATTTCTAATGCATGAATTTGAATATATGGGTCTAAACATGATCTCTATTGCACATATAGGAAATAAAATCAAATAACATGGTTTCTAATGCATGAATTTGAACATATGGGCCTAAACATGATCTCTATTGCACAGATAGGAAGTAAAGTCTAATAGAATGATTTCTATCTCTTTAATAGCTAATCCATGCATAGTTACCCCTCCCTTTTCACTATCCATCCCCTGAGTTGTTTACAAATTATTACAGGCCAGAGAATTATGAATTACACAACCAAAGGAAAAATAAGAAGTTACTTCTATAGGGAGCCTTCAATTAGGCCCAGATCTTCCAAACCTCAATGCTTTATGGTGTTGCATAGCCTTTCATAGTCCGGGTGTATCAGAGTTCCCTAAGGACCTCAAGGGCTCCCGGGCAGTGCTCAAACCCAGACATAGCCAAGGAGTTAAACATGTGCAGTGTGGAAGTGCCAGCCTTGTGTGTCAGAGTTCAGAGGGTACTCAAAGGGTCTCCAAAGCAATGCTCACACGAAGGGGGCTGAACTTAGACTTCTAAGAGTATATGTGAGAGTGCTTTTATTTAAAAGGATTTAAGTAAGGAACAGTTTTGAGAGAAGGGTAAGTAAGAGAACAGTTTTTTGAAGAAGGAAATGGAAGCTTAACATTACAAAGGACCAAAAATAGTCCAACAAGCACAAACATGGTTAATGGGATATGGGGGACAAATACAGAGCATGTAAGGACGGACATGCAGCAGGCATATACATACGTAGACATACAATCACAAAATCCTAAGGGTCTAGAGGATCAGGGGGTACAGTAAAGTGCTAGGTTAGATTAACAACTAAGGTCATGGTTAAACTAATGTACCAGTCATATGCATGTAAGAAGTAGGTGCTAAGTGTACAGAAACATGCTGGTCATAAGCAAATAAAGCCTAAATTAAACATGCAGATGGGAGTTCAGGATCCTAGATACATGCTGAAGAATAAGTAAGCAAGTTAGAAACATATTGAATTACAACAGTAATGAAAACATGTTGGTTTGAGGACTGGAATCTAAATTAGAACATACCAGTGAAGTGAAGAAAGTAGTAACACAAACAGGAAAGTAGGAGATGCACAATAGTTAGCCTTGGCTTGCAGCAGGCCAACTTAGAATAGTAGTAGTTAGCACAGAAGAGAGAGCATAGATTCTTTGAAATTGTGAGAGAGATTTTTTGAACAGATTCGTTCGTGTGTGTAATGAATGAATAGAGTGTATATATAGCTTGAAATCTTGATGAAAAATAAGGAAAAGAATCAGAATTAACCAATGATTGTGGGACTGAATATCAATCAGTTAGTACAAGTACCCTTATAATCAAGGGAGTGATTCATACGGTGAGTATTAAATAAGGAAAGAACCATATATAGCTTAGAGGAATATAAGAACAATGTAAGTACAACAGGCAATTAGGTATCCCTTAATTGAAGGGGTTAAACTCAAACGGCTAGTAGGTAAAATAACAATTAAGGAAAGTTCTTATGCCTGACATATAAGGAAACAATTTCACCCCAATCCAAGCATACAATTCAGACTAGGTTCAGAAGATATCACTTAAGGAAATAGTAATCAATTAACAGTTAATCAATTATGTAACAAGGTAAGAAGAAGTTGGAAGTCAGTAAGAACATCTCATTAAGAAATCAGTAGGACTTTTCAAATCTCCAGGAATCAGAGGTGCAAACAAGGTAAAGTTGCAGAAAGTTAGGGATTCGAACAGGAACAAAATCAGTTAGGAAAATAATAGGCAAATAAAGAGCATAGCAAGGTAAAGAAACACATAGAATCAGAGATTCGAGGCTAGCACACATTTAAACGAACAATGGGAATTAGAGAGTTGAAACCCTAGTGATCATAGTAGCAAAATCACATAGGTTTAGAGACAAAGCAGTAACATTGAACATGATATAAGCAAAGAGAACATAGTCAGGGACTCTAATAAGCAAAAACAGGGTAAAATCACAGAAATCTTAACATTTGTGAGAAATAAGAGTTCATGCATTTAAACAAACATATCGGGTAAAGACAGACTCGGAATTAGGGAAAAACCTAGGTTTTTCAGCATTGTAAGTCAAAAATGAAAAGAGAACTCCGAGTAAATCATTGAATCATAGAAAGAATCATAGAATGATATTAAAACAGAAGCAAAATCGTTTTGAAAGAGGGGTTATGAAACCCTAATTTTGAGATGAAGGATCACTTAGAAATAGGAAGGTTTTCGAAGAAAACATGTAAAAAGATTCATGATATACACAGATCTGAGATAGATCTAAAAGAAATCGTAAAAATACCAGGTGTTAGGGTTTCAGAGAGTTGTAAAACAAGAAAAACCTTAAAAATGTCGCCAACGTTAGCTGGAAAAGTCATGGCTCTTACTCAGACGGTCGGAGGAGGCCGGAAGATGGCATGAGGGACAATGGGTAGGAGATGAACCGCTCCAGGTTTTCCTGAGGGACTTAGGGTGTCATTAGACCGGTGTAGGGTGGAGCAGTAACCAGGAGATAATGAAAGACCATAGTTTCCGGCGAGGGAACTAGCCGGAGAAGACGAACAAACTCCATCAGAGGAGGGAGTCAAGGGAAGGTTCTAGAGAGAACCAGAGAGAACCAGAGAGAGATAGAGAGAGAGAGAGTAGAGAGATGAGAGACCGAGTGAAATGAGAGGTCGGTGGGGGGTAGGTCTAGGTTTAATTATGGTAACACTAATCTGGGCCGTTGATTTAAATTGATCAACGACTTAGACTAGTCGTGGGGTTGGGCCGGGTAGGATTTTAGGTTTGGACTGGGTAATTGAGCTGATTAAATTGGGTAGGGGACCAGGTGATATTAGGCTAGAATTGAAATTAAAAGTGGCTAGTAGTTAAATACCAATTAAAAATAGATAAATAATTAATAAAAAACAACTAATAATTATATAAAATGAAATTAATGCTAAATAAATGCAATTAATGTAATTAATTAATATAAAAAAATATAAAATGAATAATTATTGATTTAAATGTATAAAATGTACAATTAGGCCATAATTACAAAATTATTGTAATTACGGTCAAATACTGCCTAATTGGCTAATTTGTGAAATAATTAAATCCTAATAGGATTAAAAATGATATATTGAACTGGGAAATATTTTAAATTTCTTTATAATACAATTTATGAATAATTATTGAATATAAAAATACTGAAAAGAATTTTATAAAAATATGAAAAATTTCTGAAAAATACCAGTTATTACAAAGAGTGATTTTGAAGGTATATATACAAATTTTAAAAATAATTTGAGAAAAAATTAGTATCAACAGCGGGCGTGCACCGTGAGAATTGTGATCTGGTCGATTCCATGGCACTGTATAATGGTTCTATCTTGTTGATATCCGTCTTTTCATAATGTGATAAAGTAATTGAGATGTCGATCATGATAGATATCATGTTTAGGCTTTATGACGGTAGTGTTGGGACCCATAGTGGTCGTTTCTTTCTGTCACCTTACTTATTTCATTGATATGTCCTACTCAGTCATATTCATGCATTTCATATCATATCTCAGTCTCTATTATTATTTTTTGATACATCATATCATTGTTTACGTGCTAGTTTCATGACATTGTGAGCCCGTGAGTGAGACTGGAGAGATTGATGACTGAGTGAGGCCAAGAGCCTGATTATGAGCGACAATTATGGGATCGGCTTCATGCCGTATCGGTTATACTGATTTATGATAGCATTTGGGCTGAAGGAGCCCCTCCGGAGTTTGTACACACCCTAGTGAGAGCGGTTGATATTATTGAGGGATGGATCTTTCCTGGACGCGGATCTTGTCCGAAGAACTATATATATACACACCTGGAGATGGATCTTCTCCATGGGTTGGATTGGCCTTACTCGGTACTGGGTGACTGTTGGTTAGTGATGTATATATTCCGGGATGGATCTTCCCTGGGACGTTTGGCCATATACAATACCGAGTGATTGAGCATTTCAGAGCGTGATCCCAAGAGGCTGTTGGCATGGTATATCACATACAACATGTGCATTGACATGTAGAAGTAGAGAAATTTTATGCTTCATATCGTTTAGATTTGATTTATTTTACTGTTGGAGTTATCTACTGAACTTGAAAGCATGCCTACGTTTCTGCATTTTTATTTCTATATTATACTTTCTTGGTTGAGGTCGTCACTACCTTTAAGTCTAAAGGTTGAATTTGTTACTTATTGAGTTGGTTGTACTCACGTTACACCCTGCACCTCGTGTGCAGATCCAGGTGCTTTCATTCACGACTGGTGCTGATTGAGGAGACAGGACCTCAGAGACTATCGATGTAGCTGCATGGCGTTTACAGGCCTTGAATCTCTTTCATTATTTTATCTATATTTCATTTCTTACTCTTAGACATTATGGTAGACATTATTCTAGCATAGATGCTCATGTACTCGGTGACACTCCGGTTTTGGGATAGATTGTATCATATTTCGGATTATTTCAGTTTCTGAAAGGGCTTTTCTTAAATATTAATTGCTTCCATCTTTATTTTCAAAGTTTTTTTTACTGTGTTAAGATGTTGAGTAGTGGCTTGCCTTGTTCCACGATAGGCACCATCACGACTATGGGTTTTGGGTCATGACAAGTTGGTATCAGAGCCTAGGTCACATAGGTCTCACGAGTCATGAGAAGGTTTAGTAGAGTTTTGCGGATCGGTATAGAGACATCTGTACTTAGCTTCGAGAGGCTGTTGAACCCTTAGGAAAGTTCACATTTTTGAATTCTTGTCGTGCGAATCTGTTGATTCTGTTAACTAAACTTCTGTTGTTCTATTCTCTCACAGATGGTGAAGACACGTACTATGGGGCAGGATGGACAACCACCAATACCACAAGTTAGGTCCGCCAGAGGCCAAGGTTACGATAGAGGCCGCGATAGGGGCAGAGTTGCAGCTCGCACAACAGCTAAGGAAGCACCTGCAGATCCACTAGTTGCCCTAGTCCAAGAGCCGCTTCTAGTTGTGGGTGAGCCTGTGGTACCAGCTCAGACACCACCCTTGCCCATTGTGATTCCAGGCCTTCAGGAGGCTTTAGCATAGATTCTGACCGTGTGCACCAGTCTTTCTCAGACGGTCTCTATTCCGGTCGCATCAGCCACTTCTCAGGTTGGGATAGGTGCTCATTTACTGTTGGAGTTATCTATTGAACTTGAAAGCATGCCTTTTCTGCACTGTTATTTTTATATTATACTATGTTGGTTGAGTTTGTCATTACCTTTTAGTCCGAAAGTTGTATTTGTTACAAATTGAGTTGGTTGTACTCACGTTACACCCTACATCTCCTGTGCAGATCCAGGTGTTTTCGGTACGACGATTGCTGATTGAGGAGACAGGATCTCGGAGACTATTGACGTAGTTGCATGGCGTTCGCAGGGCTTGACCCTCCACTGTTTTATCTGTATATCAGTTCTTACTCTTATACATTATAGTAGAGTTTATTCTGGCATATATGCTCATGTACTCGATGACACCACGGTTTTTGGGATAAATTATATCGTATTTCAGATTATTTTTATTTCATACAGGGCTTTTCTTAAATATTAATTGCTTACATCTTTATTTACAAAGTTTTTTTTACTGTGTTGATATGTTGAGTAGTAGCTTGCCTAGTTCCACGATAGGAGCCATCACGACGGTGGGTTTTGGGTCGTGACACAAGGTCACACGCAAGAAAGAAGCTTTAACATCTAACTGCTCCAAATGCAGATTTTCCGCAGCTATGATATTTAGCACCATCCTAATAGTAGTTAATTTGACCACAGGAGAAAAGATCTTGATGAAGTCAATCTCTTCCTTCTACTGAAAGCCTTTTACTACTAACAGTGATTTGTATATCTTCTTACCATCATGCTCTTCTTTGACCTTGTACACCCACTTGTTTTGCAATTCCTTCTTTCCTTTTGTAGCTCAATAAGTATCCATGTTTTATTATTTTGAAGAGAATTCATCTCTTCTTTCATGGCTAGCTTCCACTTATCAGAGTTTATTACCTGTATTGTTTCAATAACATATTCTGGTTCTCCAGCATCAGTAGAAGTAAATAGTGGAGAAAGAGAGAGAGAGAGAGAGTTAACCTATCTGGAGCATTCGTAACTCTTTTAGATCTCCTTAATGCAGGTTCAGGAGTAACTGATCCCGAATTTGATTCAAATCCCGACTCTCGATTTGGTTCTGCATCTAATTTTATCTCTGGTTCTGATCAAAATTCGGCTTCTAGCTCTTCATCTTCAATTTCAAAATCAGTTGTAATCCCTCTAGCCACTTTATTTTATGAGATTTCTTCTAACTCAACTGTTTCAGATGTCTGTTTGTTGGTGCTGGTTGGTTCTACTTCAAGCTTGTCCTTGTACATCACATTTTCATTAAATGTGACATTCCCGTGTCTTAGGATCCTTCGATTCTAATCATCCCAAAATCGATAACCAAAATTATCATCACCATAGCCCATAAAGAAGCATTTCTTGGCTTTAGGATCAATCTTATCTCTATCATTAGAGTTTACATGCACATAAACAACACAACCAAAAGTTTTCAAATGTGAGAGAGTTACCTCCTTTCCTGTCCATACCTCCTCAGGAATTTCAATATTCAGTGCTACAGAGGGTCCCCTGTTTAGAAGGTAAGCTGCCGTGTTAACAGCCTCAGCCCAAAAATACTTCGGCAATCTAGAATGTATTCTCATACTCCTGACTCGTTCATTCTGGGTAATGTTCATCCTCTCAACAATGCCATTTTGTTCCAGTGTTCTAGGAAAGGTCTTGATAATTCTGATCCCATTCTCAAAGCAGAATTCTTTAAACTCGACTCTCATACTCTCCTTCGTTGTCATACTTCAGACATTTTAACTTTAGACTTGTCTAGTTTTCAACTTAAGCTTTCCAACTTTTAAAGGTAACAAACACATTATATTTATTTTTAAGAAAATAAACCCATACCTTGCTTGTGGAATCATCAATGAAGGTGTCATAATAGCGTGAGCCTTCGAGAGAAGTTACAGAAGTCGGTCCCCACACATATGTATGCACTAGTTCTAGCTTCTCTTTCTTTGGCGTCCTTCCCTCCTTTGAGAAATTAACTCTCTTTTGTTTCTCGTAAATACAATCTTCGCACGAACCTAATTCAACATGCTTTAGGTTCGGCAACTTTTCTTTGGATGCCAACAACTTCATTCCCTTCTTACTCATATGCCCGAGCCTCCGATTCCACAGTGTTGTATCACAGTCATGATCAACTGTTGCTATAGTATCTCTCTATATTGCAGTTGCATACATTGTTCCCTTCTTGAAGCCTCATGCCACTACCAAATTTCCTTTGGTTATTTTCCATGATCTGTTACCGAATACCGTTATGTACCCTTCACTATCAATCTGACCCATATATATCATATTTCTCTTGAGGCCAGGAACATGCCGGACAATTTGCAATTTCCATACCGACCCTTGTGAAGTCTTTATATGAACTTCACATTTCCCGATAATATCCAGAGGTTCGTCGTCTGCTAGATAAACCTCCCGAATTTTTCAGCAATATAATTATGCAATAATTCTTTGCTTGCGGTAGAGTGAAAGGATGCTTCTAAGTCCAGAATCTAAGATTCGAATGGACTATCTGCACAACAAAATGGTGCATCACCGACTTGTTCAGCAATTGCATTTGCTGAATTATCATCCTTGTATTGGCCGTTCTTCTTCTTCTTTGGCTCTCTACATTGACTACTGTAGTGACCCTTTTTAACGCAATTCCAACAAGTAATGTCTTTGCGATTTTTTGGATTTCTCCTTTCTCCTTGACTTTGATCTGCCACGACCATGACTTTGTCCTCTTTGGATGTTTCTCCCCCTGCTTTCGGTATTAAAAGCAGATCCTGGGGAATCACTTGATTCTCTTCGACGAATATCTTCGCTTAGAACCAAATATCTAATATCATCCAATTTGAGTTTGGTACTTCCTGATGAACTGATAACTGTAGTTACTATTGCAGACCGACTCTACAGTAGAGATGATAGTAGAATTAATGCCCTGAATTCATCATCGAATGTTATATTAACAGAACTCAACTGAGTTAATATTACATTAAACTCATTGATATGTTCTGTAACAGATCCACCTTTTGTCATCTTTAAGGTAGCACTTCACTATTTATGAATAACACTTTACGATTGTGAATAGTGACCAATAGTCTTGCACTATTCCTATGAATAGTAAATTGCACCAATACTATATTTTTCTACAAGAATTATGTTGTCTGTGCGCTGATTCCAGTTGTTGGGAAGCGTGTTGGACTAAATGATGGATATAATAATTTCAAGAGAAAAATAATAAAAATTCTCTAAACAAGACAAGACAAGATTTACGTGGTTCGACAAGTTTTGCCTACTCCACAGTCACACAAAGAATAGCTCTTTATTGATGTTGATATAGGAAGAAGAATATTGTGAGAGATGAATTACAAATGATAAGGGGGTTGCCTATTTATAAGCTGAGGAATCAACTAAAATCTTCAGCAAAATATGAACATACGTTAGGAAGGCACTGCAAACTGCATCGATTTGTTCTATCACATTCGCATCCTGCTTTTCCTGGCTCTTATTTCTTTCTTTCTCTTTCTATCTTTCCTTTATTTCTTTTTATTTGACTTTTTCATTTCGCTCACATGAGATTGTATTATAAATACACTCCAGTATAAATGTTGCCAATTCTTTCACTGTGAACCCACTAAAATAAATTGAAGTCTTGAGCTTTACATGTGGGAATTTATGGTCAAGCCCACTAAGGTGCCCACATAAGTGATAGGAGATTTTTACCTTCCTATACTTTATTTGAAATCTTATTACTCTTTCTGCTCAAGTTTCAATTTAATTACATGGTCATATACAATTACCAATTATATACAAATAATTTTTAAATAATATCCCTTTATATTAGGAATTGAATAAGGAATATCAGTTATTTCCTTATCCGTTTATAATTGCCCACTCTCTCTCTGTCTCCGTCTCTCTGTCTCCGTCTCCGTCTCCCTCTCTTGCAAAGACTGAAGATTCACTTCGCTTTAGTTGGTCATATGTCTCTCTCTCTCTCTCTCTCTCTTGTAAAGCCCGAAGACTCATAAGGAATATGAGTTTATGATTTGAAAAGACGAATGCTCAAGGAAGTTAAAATTGCAAAGCTTGAAGATTCACTTCGCTTTAATTCGGTTATAACATATGCAAAGACTTTAATCTCTCCTAATTCTCTATAGGATTATAAATTTTAAAGGTGTTTGACTCTCCACCATTGGCAGCCATTAAAAAGCTTTAAATCTTTGAAATCGGATTTGGGTTTTCAAAAACCATTATTTGTTTGGATTGAGTGTTGTTGCAAATAATTAAAAATATTGTTCGGAGTCTATATCTCAATTTTGAGGGTGTTGGTGAAGATTAGACTTGATTTTAGCTGAATTTCAGATTGAACTCGAAGAAGAAGAAGAAGAAGAAGAAGAAGAAGAAGAAGAAGAAACATACAATATACTTACGAAATTGTAGTAAAGTTGTATTATAATTGTATGTAAATTGTATTCTGCTATAGTTATATATATTTTCTTATTTGAATGTTGTGTGAAAGTTGAAAAATAGTTGTATAATGTTAATCGCTGTATAAAATTTGTATTTAAGTTATCAATACTATCTTTTTACATAAAATTTTTGATATGTATCAAACTTTTATTAAGAGAGTAAGTTTTGATTGAAATTTTAGAGAGGAAGAAGCACACACCGCAGACAATATACATACAAATCAGATACAAAATATATACAAAAGTCATATTGTATAAAATTTGTATAAAAATTGTAGTTAAGTTGTATGATATTGTAGTTGTATTTTACTTGAGCAGAAATAATGTATGAAAGTTGTAGATAAATTGTAAATAATTTGTGTAATATATAATTAGTTGTATGAAATTTATTTTTACTATGTATAAATCAGATACAAAATATATAAAAGATATATTGTATAAAATTTGTGAAAATTAGACTTGATTTTGGCTAAATTTCAGATTGAAACTCGAGGAAGAAGAAGAACACATAGGATACAATAATTACGAAATTGTATTAAAGTTGTATGCACATTGTATTTAAATTGTATTTTGTTGTCGTTATTTATATTTTTTTCAATGTTGTATGAAAGTTGAAAAATAGTTATATAATGTATGAATCGTTGTATAAAATTTTTGTTTAAGTAATCAATACTATCTTTTTACATAAAGTTGCTTGTATGTATCAAAACTGTATTAAGAGAAGAAGTTTTGATTAGAATTTCAGATAGTAAGAAGAACACCACACATACAAAATATATACAAAACAAATATAAAATATATATAAAAGACATATTGTACAAAATTTATATGAAAATTATATTTAAATTGTATGATGTTGTAGATATATTTAACTGAGTAAAAATAACGTATGAAAATTATAGATAAGTTATATAATGTATGCTCCAAGTGAAATGGACGGAGGAAGTACGTTAGAGTCTAGAGGGATTAAAAAAAATGGTGTAATAATTGACAGGGCATAACATCATATTCATTATAGCAAACACGGGTCCTAGGATAGTAACTACGCTTTATATTTATAATAAAAAATAAATTAATAGAAAAGGACTATTATTTTGGACAGTTTCGTAACTGCTCTTTATAGATTCAGGCGCACCCGTAATTTGGATTTTGCGGGCTACAATTATTTGGTATCGATGGTGGAAACAATGTATAATAGTGCGCCTCTACACTTTAAAGAGAGAAGTTAGGGCTAATTATTGCTTCAAATAGGTAATATACAACTAGAAGGAGTCTAATTGAAAAAAGGAGCGGAGAGAAAACAGGAAATAAATGTAACTAAATCTCCTAATTTAAGACACTAATAATGAATTGTACATAATTTATAAGTAACTTTTGTTTAAGGAGAGTAATATACAAAATTAGGACAATTTTGGTAAATAAGTTTCAAATGTTGTATAGAGCGAAAAAAAATACCTTAAGAAATTGGCACATTTAATCTGTTAAGTGTGAAGATAATTAACGTGTAACACATAATCTGATAAGGGAAATCATATCCAAAAGGATGGTGGAATCAAGCATTATAAGTGAGCTCTTAAGCACAAAACTATACCCCTAGATTTGTAAAGAAACTATTCAAGAACGCAAAAGACGGACAAAAGCTTGGTTTTGAATTACCGCTCCCTCTCCAATTATGAATTTCAAATGAGTTATTTAGTGTATTTGAGTATGAAAAAGGTGAAGGGAACCCTTCTTGACATTAAAGAGCTTAAGGAAGAGGAAAAATGAATAGTAACTAGGGATAAGGATTGAGTTAAATAATGATTCTAATAGTTTATTTAGGTTGACATATGCTTTATATAATAACATTTTGGAGTAAATTAATTTATGAGAGTAATCGAAAATAAGGATATTGGATGGCTTGATGCCGATTATGAGCCCAGAAAAGAGTTATGATGAATTGTCGTAACTTGAATTGATGGAGTTCAATTGTATCATAGATTGATATCGTTGAACGAGTTGAGCTTGTTGGGCAAGTTTAGAGTAATGTGAAAAGCAGGCAAGTTTAGAGTAATGTGGAAAGCTAAGAGATGAGATAAGTTACGATGTAACTTCCTTAAAGGATTATTTGATTTCATGAATTTTAATATTTGTTGAAGCAATTTAAATGTTAGTTTGGGATGTTGGAGCGATCGAACCTTACCATCCATGTTAAAAAACATGTATGAGATATTCTATGTTATCGTATAGCATCGTATGCATATAAATTGTGTTGTTGGTCATTTATTGTCTTTTATTAAACTGTCATGACCCAAAAATCACAGGTCATGATGACACCTAACTTGACCCTGCTAGATAATCCAATTAACAAAAGATACAAACAAATGAACATAATCAAGTAATCAAAACCAATCGCCTCTAACTCAATCGAGCTACGCAGATTGCCAACCCAAAAGTAACTCAATCCGATATGGCCGCCCTTAGGGAACTTCCTAGGAACCCGAAGCCATTTCTTGCATCACTCCAATATTCACATGTAGACTTTTCTTGACAAGGAAATACCGCAGATCCAGTTACCATTCACTACCGTTTTCAAGCCCACTCGTAGACCAATCCAAATGTCCTTAAAGGGTAAATAAGACCAGGAACATGCCAGAACCTTCTCGATAACCACGCATCTTACTCTGATATTCAATACACCGCTAATACGCATCAAGAAACCAGTGCTACACCAGTATATGCCCATTCAAAGAAATAACCAAGTAGTCTCTCAGTCCGAAAATTGATACGGCCCATGACCCTACAATCCGATCGTCATTAGCAGACTCCACCACTTAGCTCGAAGCCAAAGAACACACCATCAGCAACCCAAAGTACCATATCTTCACAGCATGCCCCGATCTCGCACGGCTATTTAGCTGAATACTTCAAAACTCATGTAATGCTGATCATAGAACACCCCGAAGACCCTGCCAAGCGTTACCCATCATTGCAATAGTCAATAACTTCCCCAAATGCTCTGAAATGATGGCATAAACACTCCACCAAATGAAAACCTCATACGATACACACAATCCAAACTCATCAGGCAGGAAATGGCCCACTGGTTATACTCAAATCGACAACTCGCCATGAACTCACCTTAATCACAATAGCCTGGCCACCAGCCAATCTTCCCAAATTTGTGCTTACCAACCAGCCGTATGAAACCGCCTCATACCACAATTGAACGACTAGAATATTTGACATTGCATCCTCTTCTGAGGCTAGACAACACGTCGCGATGATAATCAAGCATCTATAGACCGTCGTAATCCATTTGCATCATCACCGATCATCGACACATAGTGAATACTGAGCTCACCCCATCACATATGAGCAATCGAGAAGAGTCAAAGTCGTAGATTTCAAGCTGAAACAAGGACGCGCGATGAGGAAAGAAGAAAGGAAAATTTTCCTAAATGCCCTGTAGCCTCCCGAAGATAGGTATGGGCGTCATCATACCGATCCGCAGGACTCTACTAGACACTTGCTCATGACTCGTAGAATCTACAAACCTAGTGCTCTGATACCACCTTATCACGACCCAAAAATCACAGGTCATGATGGCACCTAACTTGACCCGCTATGTAAGCCAATTAAAAAAAGAAACAAACCAAATGAACTTACAAGAAATTAAATTAGGATTATCTGAACTTTTAAGAATTTATCCAAGAACTGACAGTACAAATCATGAGCTTCTTGGATTTAGAATTTAATAGGTTAATAAAAATAATCAAACGATCTGTTTGAAACTACATAAACAGATTAATAATGTCTAAAACTACCAAGGACAAGTGGCAGCTTTTATCTAGAATACATGAACATCTATAGGGTTAGCTCCCGACTTCCCCAGCAGCTCCGCTCCAAAAGTCTACACGGAATGTGCAAAAGTGCAGTATCAGTACAACCGACCCCATGCACTGGTAAGTATCTTGTCTAATCTCGTCGAAGTAGTGATGAGGCTTTTTAGTTAAAAGATGCTTATTGATAACACTGTAATGTAAACTAGCAATAGAACTATATCACAGTATAATAGAATAGAGTACATGACACGACTGTACAGAGAAATAACAGAGTAACAAAAAGAATCACAATTCAACAGTTTCCAGCATCTCGACCAACCCTTTCCTTAGAACGAAAACCCATGAACCACAACAAATCACCTCAAAATTATCATAGTGTGAGAGAAGCACTCAAGACATTAAATCTAGCGGCACGGCAACACCCTTCGTGCATTTATCTCATCCTCACCATATATGCGTAAAAGAGTATCAACCAAATGATAGAAATACCGATAATAGAAATGACAAGGAAGGAAATATGCAAGCAGTAATAATTAATGAGAATGTACAGAAGAACATCACTAACAGACTAAGTAGAAAGCATAGAGGTAATGACAACAATTAGGAAATAGGGTTATAACTTCAACTAATTAGCATGATGGAGGCATGAAGATAGATATAACAAATAAGAGAAGGGGAGTGGGGTGCATGTTCTTTGTAATGCAAAAAGTAGAGCATGAATGGACAACATGGAAGAAGACCCGTACCTAAGTGCAACAAAGCGGACATGACATGGATGCAATCATAACAGCAGGAAGTAGACACGATGTTTACAAGTTAAACAAGTAGAAGGTATAGGAAACACAACATCAGTTGAGATAGAGATTTAAGGACAGAACAGTGATGACAAGCCACATAAGGACCATAAGTACGAACATAACAATTCAAGGTAAGACATAAAGATATCTGCAAGAAAAAAATATCATAACATAATGCGTGTCCCTCATCCTTACTTGCACAAAAAACACCCATCGTTCTATGAACTCGCAATGATATAAATGCAATGGCATGACATCAGCCTTCGTGCTTTTACTCACAAATGACATGGCACGACATCACCCTTCGTGCTTTTACTATCAATAATATTGAACGGCATCACCCTTCGAGCTTTTACTCTCAATAATATGACACGACATCACCCATCGTGCTTTTACTCTCAATAATATGGCACGACATCACCCTTCGTGCTTTACACTCTTCCTCACATGATAATGAATATAAACAATGGCATGGCATCACCCTTCGTGCTTTACACTCTTACTCACCAAGCATATGAAATTCAATAAAATGGCAAGGCAGGACGTATAAACAACATTGAGGAGAGTGTTCAAACGAATATTCCAAACAGATTCTCATTCACTACTTTACAAGCCAACAATGATTCAATGAATCCTCAACGGCCATATAATTCAAGTACTTCCACAAATCCCACAATTTATCAACAACACAAGTATGAAATCTAGCACCTCAAAATATCAACCATAGCAACGTATTAATGATTATGCATAGAGATGACCGAATTAGACACATCAATGTATTCTAAAAATTTACATCAAATTGATTAAGCTATATTAGGCTAAGTCTCGACTCTAACATTTAACACTACGTTCTTAATATCTAGAAGTCAAGTGAGGTATGAAGCAAGAAGGTTATGAAATTCTACAAGACACAATTATAACATAATCTACCCCCTAGCAGGATTAATCCTGGCACATACATATACGCTGGCCACCTCACATATATATCACCCCGGCATGTGGCAAACAATGGCGATAGGAGGAAAAACTATTTCAACAAAGCTAGGCAAAACACTTACCTCAATTCGGCTAATTCGACACTCAATTTTCGCTTTTCATTTACAAATTCGTCTCTGCTCACCTCAATCTAGGGAAAGACAACTTGAATACATCACAAAATGCAAGAGGAAACAATTTCAATGAATAAAGTTATGATTTTTGTTCAATTTCTAAAAGTCAACTCCCCGAGCTCGCTCTTCAAAAGTTGATAAAATTTACAAACCCAAACACCCACTCCGATACGAGTTCAACCATACAAAAATTATCAAGTTCCGAAACCAATTCTCGCTTCAAATCATCAATTTACATTTTGAAAACATTCTTCAGAAACCACCATTTTCCTCAACTCAAAACACAATTTAAATGATAAAAATAAAGGTAAAACCAAGGAATATAATAAATTCTAGGTGAAGAACACTACCCAATTGATTTTCTTGAAAACCCCACAAAGAGTCACTCAAAATCGAGCTCTACAAGTAAATATGTGATAAAAATGGTCTAACCCTCGATTTGGGATTATATTTTTCCTACCCAGGTGTTTATGCACAGCGAACGCGGAGATACGTTCACGTCCGCGAAGAAGAAAAATGAAGGTTGTTTAGTTTGGTCACCCCGAACGCGACAATAAGCTCGCGAACGCGGAGAAGGAAAAATGGCTCTCCACTGGCCTACGCGAACGCGTTGATAGGCAAGTGAAAGAGGGAAAAACATTAGTACGCGTTCGCGAACAGAAGAATGCAAACACATAGAAGGAATGGTCACCAGTGCTTAGGTCCTGGTCTGCACTACGTGAACGCGGAAGAAAGTACGCGAACGCAAAGAAGGAGAAGGTTGATTGTCGCGATCGCGACCGTATTCATGCGAATCCGATGAACAAATATTCTCTCCTCCAAAGATTACTCATCGTGAACGCGGAGAAGCAAACGTGAACGCGAACACAAAGGAGAAAACCAGATAACAGATATCAGCAGTCCAAAAATAGAAGGAAATGGCCCGAATCCCATACGAAACACACCCGAGACCCCTAGGACCCCGTTTAAACAAGACAAGTTCTATAACCTAACACGGACTCGCTCGGGATCTCAAATCATCAAAATAACCTCTAAAACCACGAATCGAACGCCAAAACGCATGAAGATCAAACTTAAACTTCAAGAACTTCTAGAATCGCAACCGAGCATCCGAACTATATCAAATCAACTCCGATTGGCCTCAAATTTTGTACACAACACACATTTTCCATTGTGGACCTATTCCAACTTCCAAAATCGGAATCCGGCCCCGATATCAAAAATTCCACTCTCGGTCAACTTTCTCAAAAATCCAACTCTCGCCATTTGAAGACCAATTCAACTACAGACCTCCAAATTACAATCCGGACGCGATCCTAAGTCCAAAATCAACCCAAGGAGCTAACGAAACTAACAAAACTCCATTCCGAGGTCAAATGCTAAAAAGCCAAAATGGTCAACTCTTCCAACTTAGGGTTCAAATCTTGAAGTTCATTCATCCAAATCGATTCCGGATAACTTGAAAACCAATACCGATGATTTACGCAAGTGATAATACACAATGCGGCAATACTCGAACCTCAAAATACCGAGCGAAGTGCAGATACTCAAAATGATATGTTGGGTCATTACACCCTCCACCACTTAAACACACGTTCGTCCTTGAACGTGCCAGGAGTCTCCCCAAAGCTATTAAATAACGGTTTAACCTTACTAAGCACAAACCCAAGGTGATCCCACGTCACCCTGATCCATATTAGCCCACCAACACAACACCATCAGAGATCCTTGTTTCAACCTTAGTCCTTAAGACATAGAACCCCATTTTTATCATCCAGAATTCATTACAAGACCTGAATCCCACACCTATTTTTTTTACAAGTCTGAACCAGCTGTATCAAATCATGACCATAACCCAAGATGTAATCACACGACGTACCCCATCACTTCAATACTCACAGTAGGAACTGTTGACCACCATTACTGCCCAAAAACAAATCCGGTGCCGATAGCAAACCTCATATTGATTAGAACCTCGTTCAAAAACCTTAACACCCCACCGATGATGAAAGAAACACGCATAACCGCTTAACCACTCATCTGGTCAATAAACCAAGAAACTCACTCGCCCAATCAGGGCCATTGCCCAAATCCTCAACAAAATATAGTGTTATTCTTCCAAAACTTCCTCATCGCAATACAATCGCGCAAATCTCCGGTTTAGAAATCTCATCTCAACCAATACAAGCAGCCACACCAACAAGTATCAACAATAAACATATGGAGCCCCACATAACCTAGTTTCGTACCCTAACAAGTAATAACTCAGACATGATAGATACCAGAGAAAGCTAAATAAGAAGACTACTAAATAAGCTAAACAGACATGGAAATTTTTAGCACTTCACTATGAAATTTTCTAACAAGGTGAAAGCAAAATACACAAAACAGGAATAAGTAGTCACATTTCATCACTGTACCGTTGTGGCATGCAACCCGATCCCATCATATCAATCCACATAGGTTTCCCATCGAGCCATAATACTCGGGCTCACTGATCACATGTGTGTCAACATCAAGCACAACAGAGTGCACAAAATATAACCGTGGGGAAATCATTAGGAGCAAACAATACTGGGAAAGACAAGCACAACTATGGTGCAATAAGCTAAGCAACATCACAAAGGTCACCTCGCCTATAGTTCCACGAGGCCTAAACTGAATCACAATATGCATGCGAAGAATCATGTAAATCTCACAACCCATCATAGTATAAGAGAGAAACATATGACATAAACCAAAGGCGCGAATAACATCCATTCAGTCCCATGATATACATATGGCAACAACCGCGCAAGAGCAAGCAAATCCAATCTAATACAAAATACACATTCTCATTAGGCTCAAAATAATCCCCAACTAAATTTTGATCGTCCTCAAGCATGTAATAAACCTTTCAAATCATCCAATCCTCTAAATTTCTTCACAAATCGCAATAAAGGAATAGTCTGACACAAGAACATTCAGCCTCTGAGCCTCACGAATACCAGAATTTTCATACCCAATCTCAACACCGCTACTCGAATAGCTGACACGTAATTTATGCTCCATCATCTCACGGAGAAACACCCATAACTCGAAACATAATGTACCTGCCAACAAGCAAACTCTACTTAAATGGGAACAAACATAGTGCCAGCAAGACCTTAAACACCCGAAACTGTCCGTGCCATCAAGAAATCACATCCTTCCCTCTGACACTATCTACAACCTTGCACATGCAACTTTTCAACCCCACACGGCGCATCGCCTCTAATATGCTAACTCGCAACACAACGCAAATCTCTAAGCCAACTCTAAACCGTAAGCAAATCGAACACCTTATCAACCGAGAATATTTCATATAACTCAATCCAGGAGATCACTACCACAAACAATATAGCTTTGATACCTGTAGAGAACATCAACTACTGCCGTGGTCATAATCATGGTAAATTCTTCAGAACTCCGTGACACATAATCAAGTAATCGGAACCAATCGCCTCTAACTCAATCGAGTTACACAGACTGCCAAACCAAAAGTAACTCAATCCGATATGGCCGCCCTGAGGGAACTTCCTGGGAACCCGAAGCTATTTATTACATCACTCCAATATTGACATGTAGACTTTTCTTGACAAGGAAACACCGAAGATCCAATTACCACTCACTACCGTTTTCAATCCCTCCCGTAGACAAATCCAAAAGTCCTTAAAGGGTACATAAGAGTTGGAACTTGCCAGAACCTTCTCAATAACCACTCATCTTACTCTGATCTTCAATACACCACTAACACACGTCAAGAAACCCGTGCTACACCAGCATATGCCTATTCAAAGAAATAACCAAGTAGTCTCTCGGTCCGAAAATTGATACGGCTCATGACTCTACAATCCGATCGTCATTAGCAGACTCCACCACTTAGCTCGAAGCTAAAGAACACACCATCAGCAACCCAAAGTACCATATCTTCACAGCATGCCCCGATCTCGCATGGCTATTTAGCTGAATACTTCAAAACTCATGTAATGCTGATCATAGAACACCCCAAAGACCTTGCCAAGCATTTACCCATCATTGCAATAGTCAAAAACTTCCCGAAATGCTCTGAAATGATGGCATATGCACTCCACCGAGACGAGGCACACGATCCAAACTCATAAGGAAGGAGATGGCCCACTGGTTATACTTAAATCGACACCTGCCATGAACTCATCTTAATAACAATAGCCTGGCCACCAACCAATCTTCCTAAATCTGTTCTTACCAACTAGACGTATGAACCCGCCTCATACCACAACTGAACGACTAGAATATTTAACACTACATCCGCTTCTGAGGTTAGATAACACGTTGCGATGATAATCAAGCGTCCATAGCCCGTCGTAATCCATTTGCAGCATCACTGATCATTGGCACAGAGTGAATACCGAACGAACCCCATCACATATGAGTGATCGAGAAGAGTCAAAGTCATAGATTTCAAGATGAAATAAGTCCGCACGATGAGGAAAGAAGAAAGGGAAATTTTCCTAAATGCCTTGTAGCCTCCCGAAGATAGGTATGCATGTCATCATACCGATCCGCAGGACTCTACTAGACACTTTCTCATGACTCGTAGAACCTACAAACCTAGTGCTCTGATACCACCTTGTCACGACCCAAAAATCACAGGTCACGATGGCACATAACTTGACCCGCTAGGTAAGCCAATTAACAAACGATACAAACCAAATGAACTTATAGGAAATTAAATTAGGATTATTTGAACTTTTACAAATTTACCCAAGATCTGGTAGTACAAATCATGAGCTTCTAGGATTTAGAATTTACAAGGATAATACAAATAATCACACGATTAGTTTGAAAACTACATAAACAGATTAATAATGTCTAAAACTACCAAGGACAAGTGGCAGCTTTTATCCAGAATACACGAACATCTACAGGGTCAGCTCCCGAGTTCCCCAGCAGCTCCGCTCCAAAAGTCTGCACAGAATCTGCAGAAGTGCAATATCAGGGTAACAGATCCCATGTACTGGTAAGTATCTTGTCTAATCTCATCGAAGTAGTGACGAGGCTTTTTAGTTAAAAGATGCTTATTGATAACACTGTAATATAAACTAACAATAGAACTATATCAAAGTATAATAGAATAGAGTACACGACACGACTGTATAGAGCAATAACAGAGTACCAAAAAGAATCACAATTCAACAGTTTCCAGCATCTCGACCGACCCTTTCCTTAGAACGAAAACCCATGAACCACAACAAATTACCTCAAAACTTTCATAGTGTGAGAGAAGCGCTCAAGACATCAAATCTAACGGAACAACAACACCCTTCGTGCATTTATCTCATCCTCACCATAAATGCATAAAAGAGTATCAACCAAATGATAGAAATACTGATAATAGAAATGACAAGGAAGGAAATATGCAAGCAGTTGTGTTGAATTCATGTTTTATGGCCGTAAAACACCCAAAACGAGGAATGCAAGTATTATTATTGTTCCTTAGGTCATTTTTGGTGAGTTGACAAAATTTTAGATGATTCGAAGTCGGTCGCCCGAATTTATGAACATGGCGTAGACTATAGAAACAGAAATCTGGGAATCATGCTAAATTCCTATTTTATATCCCTAGAACTCCAATAAAATAGGAACGATCTTAGTTAAATGATGACTATTGTTCATTAGGTTGTTTTGGTGGGCATTCAAAATTTTTGACAATTCAGAGTCAGTTCCAACTAACACACAAAAATCTGGGAATCGTGTTGAATCCTCGTTTAATGGCCCTAAACAGCCAAAAAATGAGGAATGATCACGGCGAAGCGTTGATACTATTCCTTAGATAGTTTTGATGGGCCGGAAAACTTTAAGGCGATTCAGTGCCGGGATCCTGAATCGATGTAGATAGAGTGGGCTAAGCACACGAAAATCTTGAAATCATGTTGAATTTCTTTATGCACTAAAATACCAAAAAATGAGGAACTGTCATGGCGAAGCATGACTATTGTTCCTTAGTTCCATTTTGATGGGACGAAAAAATTTTAGGCGATTCAATGTCGGTCGCCTGAATTCATGCAGATGGATTGGGCTATAACACACAAGAATCTAGGAATCATGCCGAATTCCTATTTTATGGCTCTAAAATGCCAAAAAATATAGAATTGTCATGGCAAAGCAATGACTATTTTTCCTTTGGACTTTTTTGGTGGGTCGCCAAAATCTTTGGCGATTCAAAACCGGTCGCGCAGATTCATGTAGATGGCGTGGATATAGCACACAAAATCTAAGAATTATGTTGAATTACTGTTTTATGGCCCTAAAATGACAAAAAGCTAGGAACAGTCATGGTGAAGCGATGATTATTGTTTCTTAGATCATTTTTGGTGGCTAGAAAGTTTTAGGCGATTCTGAGTCGATCGCCCGAATTAATGTAGATGGCATGGGCTTAAGCACACGAAAATCTGGAAATCGAGCCGAATTCATATTTTATGGCCTTAAAACGCCAAAAAATAAGGAACGACTGTAGTGAAGAGATACATTTTTTTCTTTAGGTCATTTTTTGTGATTCGACAAAATTTTAGGGGTTTCGAAGTCGGTCACCCGAATTCATGTAGACGTGTTTGGCTATAGTACACGAAAATCTGAGAATTGTGTTGAATTCTTGTTTTATGGCCCTAAACACCAAAAAATGAGGAAGTTCATATAGAAGCGTTAACTATTGTTTCCTTGGGTCATTTTTGGTGGGCTGGCAAAATTTTAGGCGATTCGGAACCGGTTTCCTGAATTCAAGCATATGGCGTGGGCTATTGCTCACGAAAATCTGGGAATCGTACTAAATTTCTTTTTTATTGACCTAAACGCCAAAAATAAGGAATTGTCATGGCGAAGTGATGCCTATTGTTCTTTAGGTCATTTTTGGTGGGTTGGCAAACTTTTAGGCGATTCAGAGTCGGTCGCCCGAATTCATGCATATGACATGGGCTACAACACACAAAAATTTGGGAATCGTGTTGAATTCCTATTTTATGATCTTAAAATTCCATAAAACATAGAACTGTCATGGCATAGTTATGACTATTGTTCCTTAAGTCGTTTTAGGTGGGTTGACAAAATTTTAGGCGATTTGGAGTCGGCTGCCTGAATTCATGCAAACGATGTGGGCTATAGCACAAAAAAATGTGTGAGTCATGCTGAATCCCTGATTTATGGCCCTAAAATGCCAAAACAAATGAGTAACGGTCATGGCGAAGCAATGAATATTGTTACTTAGGTCGTTTCTGGGGGTCCCACAAAATTTTAGGCGATTCGGAACCGGTCACTGAATCCATGCAAATGGCGTGGGCTAAGCACATGAAATTCTAGGAATCATGCCGAATTTCTGTTTTATGGCTCAAAAAGGCCAAAACAAAATAAGAAGCGTTCATGGAGAAGCGATGACTATTATTCCTTAGGTCATTAGTGGGCCGGCAAACTTTTAGGCGATTCAGAGACGGTCGGCCAAATTCATGCTGAATTCTTGTTCTAGGGCCCTAAAATGCCAAAAAAGGAGGAACGATCATGGAGAAATAATTACTACTGTTCCATAGGTCGTGTTTGGTAGGTCTTCAAATTTGTTAGGAAACTCGAATCTGGTCACGAGAATTCATGCAGATGGCGGGGGCTATAGCAGATGAAAATCTATGAATCATCCTAAATTCCTGATTTATGGCCCTAAAACTCCAAAAAATATGAAACTGTTATGGCGAAGTGACAACTATTATTCCTTAGGTTGTTTTTGGTGGACCGACAAAATTTTAGGTGATTCAAAGCCTCTCACCCGAATTCATGTAGATGGTGTTGGCTATAAAACACGAAAATCTACGAATCATTCTAAATTCTTATTTTGTGGCCTAGAACACCAAAAAATAAGGAACGGTCATGATTAAGTAATCACTACTATTCCTTAGGTCGTTTGTGATGGGCTGGCAAAATTTTAAAGGATTTAGAGCCGGTCGCCTGAATTAATGTAAATGGCGTGGGCTATATCACACGAAAATCTAGGATAAAAAATATGGGCATCCTACTGAATTCCTATTTTAAGTCCTTAAAATGCTAAAACATGAGAAATGGTCATGGAGAAGCAATTACTATAATTCCTTTGGTCATTTTTTCTGGGCTGGAAAATTTTAGGCTATTCGGAGCCGATCTACCGAATTTCATGCAGATGTCGTTGGCTATAGCAACAAGAAAATCTAGGATTTGTTTAGAATTCCAATTTTATGACCTTAAAATGCGAGGAACAGCCATGGAAAAGCGATGATTATTGTTCCTTAGGTCGATTTTGGTGGGCTGGAAAATTTTAGGCGATTCAGAGCCAGCCGCCTGAATTCATGCAGGTAGCGTGGGCTAAAACACACGAAAATCTAAGAATTGTGCTAAATTCCTATTTTATGACCCTAATTACCAAAAATTAAGAACGACCATAGTGAAGCGATGATTGTTGTTCTTTAAGTTATTTTTGGTGGGCAGGAAATTTTTTTGGCAATTCGAAGCCGGTCGTTCGAATTCATGCAGATGATGTGGGCTGTCTAGTATACGAAAATCCAGGAATCGTGTTGAATTCATGTTTTGTGGCCCTAAAATGACAAAAACGAGGATCGTTCATGGAAAAACAATGACTATTCTTCCTTAAGTTTTATTTGGTGGGCGGATAAAATTTAGGCAATTTAGAGCCGGTCAGTCGAATTCATGCATAAGGCGTGGACTATGGCACATGAAAATCTAAGAATCATGCCGGATTTCTATTTTATGACCCTAAAATGCTAAAGATGAGGAATGGTCATGGCGAAGCAATGGATATCATCCTTAGGTCATTTTTTGGTGGGTTAGCAAAATTTTAGGCTATTCGGAGCTAGTCGCCCAAATTTATGCAGATGACATGGGCTATCTCATGAATATGGGATCGTGATGAATTCCTATTATATGGCCCTAAAATGCCAGTGACCATGGCTGAGCGATACCTATTGTTCCTTAGGTCTTTTTTGGTGGGCCTATAAAATTTTAGGAGATTCACAGTTGGTTGCTAAAATTCATGCAGATGGTGTGGTGTATAGCACACAAATTTAGGAATCATGCTGAATTCCTGTTTTATGGCTCTAAAATTCCAACAAATTAGGAACTATCATAACAAAGTGACGACTATCGTTCCTTAGGCCAATTTTGGTGGGCCGACAAAATTTAAGGCTATTCATGCAAATGGGGTAGGTAATAGCATGGGAAGCGTGGTAAATTCCTGTTTTATGACCAAAAACGCCAAAAGAGAAGGAGCAGTCCTAGGAAGTGATTACTATTACTCCTTAGGTTGTTTTTTGTGGGCTAGATAAATTTTAGGCGATTTTGAGCAGGTCGCCTGAATCCATGCAGATGGCGTGGGTATAGCACACGAAAATTTGGGAATCATGCTGAATTCCTAGATTGTGGCCCTAAGATGTTAAAAAACGAGGAACGGTCATGAAGAAGTAATGGCTATTGTTCCTTAGGTCATTTTTAGTGGGCCGACAAAATTTTAGGCAAATCATAGCCAGTCGCTCAAATTCATGCAGATGGCGTGGGTTAAAGCACACAAAATTCTGTGAATCATGCAAAATTCTTGTTTATGACCCAAAAACTCTAAAAACGAGGAATGGTCCTTGTGAAACAATGACTATTGTTCCTTAGGTCATTTTTGGTGGACGGCAAAGTTTTAGGCGATTCGAAGTCGGTCGCCCGAATTCATGTAGATAACTTGGGCTATAGCGCACAAAAATCTAGGAATCATGCTGAATTCCTCTTTTATGGCCCTAAAACGCCAAAAAATGAGGAATTCGGCAAAACTTTAGGCGATTCGGAGCATGTCGCCTGAATTCATGCATATGGCGTTTAGTACACGAAAATTTGGGAATCGTGCTAAATTCCTATTTTACGGCCCTAAAATGCCAACAAAATGAAGAACGGTTATGGCGTAGCGATGACTATTGTTCCTCCGATCATTTTTGGTGGGCTGGCAAAAGTTTAGGCGATTCAGAGACGGTCGCCCGAATTCATGCAGATGACGTGGGCTAGCACACGAAAATTGGGGAATTGTGCTGAATTTATATTTTATGGCCCTAAAATGCAAAAAGATGAGGAACTGTCATGATGAAGCAAATATTATTCCTTAGGTATTTTTTGGTGTGCCGGCAAAATTTTAGGCGATTCAATGTCAGTCGCCCGAATTTATGCAAATGGTGTGGGCTATAGCGCATGAAAATCTAGGAATCTTGCTGAATTCCTGTTTTATGGCCCTAAAAAGCCAAAACTTGATGAACGGTCATGGCGAAGCCAAGAATATTGTTCCTTAGGCTATTTATTTTGGACCGACAGAATTTTAGGCGATTCAGAGTCGGTCTTTCCAATTCTTGTAGGTGGCGTGGGCTATAACACATAAAAATATGGCACTCGTGCTGAATTCCTATTTTGTGGCCTTAAAACGCCAAAATAAGGAATGATCATAGTGAAGAGATGACTATATTTCCTTAGTTCTCTTTAGGAGGGTCGGCAAAATTTTAGGGGACTTAGAGCCGGTTTCCCAATTCATGCAGATGGCGCAATAGCACACGAAAATCTAGGAATCGTGTTCAATTCCTATTTTATGGCCCTAGCTAAAAAAGAGGAATGGTCATGGCGAAGAAATGATTATTGTTATTTGGCACATTTTCGGTGGGCGGTGAAAATTATAGGCGATTCAGAGTTGTTTGCCCGAATTCATGTAGATTGTGGGGGCTATAGCAAACGAAAATCTGGAAATAAAATGCCAAAAATGAGGAACGGTCATGGCGGAGTGATGACTATTGTTCCTTAGGTCATTTTTGGTGAGCGAAAAACTTTTAGGCGATTCAAAGTCGGTCTCACAATTTCATGCAGATGGCCTGCTATAACCCAGGAAATTCTAGGAATCATGCTGAATTCCTATTTTATGGCCCTAAAATACCAAAAACAAGAAACATCCATGGCGAAGCAATGACCATTGTTCCTTAGATCATTTATGATAGGCAGGTAAAATTTAACGATTCGGAGTCGGTCGCCCAAATTTGTGCAGATGGCGTGGGCTATAACACACGAAAATGTGGGAATCATGCTGAAATCCAGCTTTATGTGCCTAAAATACTAAAATACGAGGAACGGTCATGACGAAGCGATGACTATTGTTCCTTAGGTCATTTTTGGTGGGCTAGTAAATTTAAGGCACTTCAGAGTCGGTCTATCGAATTCATGTAGATGGCTTGGGCTATATCACAAGAAAATTTGGGAATCGCGCTGAATTCCTGTGTTATCGCCCTAAAACGCCAAAAAACGAGGAACGACCATGGCAAAGCTATGCTAATTTTTCTTTAGATCATTTTTGGTAGGCCAACAAAATTTTTAGGCAATTCAGAGCAGATCACCCAGACTCATGCAGATGCCATGGGCTATAGCACATGAAAATCTAGAATTCGCGCTAAATTCCACTTTTAGTGTCCTAAAACACCCAAAATAGGGAACAGTTCCTTAGATTGTTTTTGGTGGGCCAGCAAAATTTTAGGCGATTCAGAGTCGGTCGGCCAAATTCATGTAGATAGTGTGGGCTATAACACACAAAAATTTGCAATCGTGATAAATTCCTGTTTTATAGCCCTAAAATGATAAAAGACGAGGAACAATCACGGCAAAGCAATGAATATTGTTCTTTATGTCGTTTTTTGGTGGGTTGACAAAACTTTAGGTGATTCAGAGTCAGTCAGAAGAATTCAGATCGCATGGGCTAGAGCATACGAAAATTTGGGAAGATGGTCATGGAAAATCAAACTATAGTTCCTTATGTCGTTTTTGATGGGCCAACAAAATTTTAGGCGATTCAGAGCCGGTCGCCGAATTCATGCAAGCGGTGTGGGCTACAACACACAAAAATCTAAGAATCGTGCTGAATTTCAATTTTTTGGCCCTAAAACCCCGAAAGATGAGGAACAATAATGGTGAAACCATGACAATTGTTTCTTAGGTCATTTTTGGCGGGTCGGCAATATTTAGGATATTCGGACACGGTTAGTCATGCACATGCCGTGGGCTAAAGCACACAAAAATCTGGGAATCATGTCGAATTCATGTTTTATGACCTTAATACGCTAAAAATGAGAAACACTTATGGCGAAGTGATGATTAATATTCCTTAGTTCGTTTTTGGTTGGCCGATAAAATTTTAGGCGCACTGGAACTGGTCACCCAAGTTCATACAGATGGCGTAGGATATAGCACATGAAAATTTGGGAATTGCGCTAAATTCAAATTTTATGGCCCTAAATTGCAAAAAAAGAGAGGAACAATCATGGCAAAGTGATGACTATGTGGGTCAGAAAACTTTTAGGCGATTCAGACTCGATCGCCCGAATTCTTGCAGATGGCACGGGCTACAACACACAAAAATCTAGGAATTGTGTCGAATACTTGTTTTATGGCCCTAAGACACCAAAAAGGAGAAACGGTCATGGCGAAGCGATGAACATTGATCCTTAGGTCATTTTTAGTTGGCCGACATAAATATTTGGCGATTCGGAGCTGCTCATCAGAGTCCATGTAGATGACGTAGATTATAGCACATGAAAATCTGGAAATCATGCTGAATTCCTGTTTCAAAACACCACAAAAAAAAAGAGTAACAGTCATGGAGAAGCGATGACTATTTTTCCTTAGGTTATTTTTGGTGGGCCAGCAAAATTTTAGGCGATTTGGAGCAGATCGCCCGACTTCATGTATATGGAGTTGGCTATAGCACACGAAAATATGAGAATCATGCTAAATTCCTATTCTATACCCCTAAAATACCAAAAAATAAGGAAAGGTCATGGAAAATCAATGACTAATGTTCCTTAGGTCATTTCTGGTGGGCCCTCCGAATTCATGCAGATGGCATTGCCTACATCACACAAAAATTTGGGAATCGTGCTGAATTCCTATTCTATGGCTCTAAAATGCCAAAAGATGAGGAAATGTCATGGCAAAATGATCACTATTGTTCCTTAGGTCATTTTTATGGGCCCGCAAAATTTTAGGCGATTCGGAGATGGTCTCCCACATTAATGAAGATGACGTGGGCTATGACACACGAAATGTAAGAATCGTACTAAATTTCTATTTTATGGTCCTAAAACGCCAAAAGATGAGGAACATTCATAAGAAAATAATGCCTATTGTTCCTTAGGTCGTCTTTGGTGGGCCGACAAAAATTTAGGCGATTTGGAGACGGCGTCCGAATTCAAGTAAATGGTGTCAATTATAGCACCTAAAAATTTGTGAACCATGCAAAAATCCTATTGTACGACCTTAAAACGCCTAAGATCGGGTTCCTACTTTTTTGTTTTGAAAAGAAGAGGTTACTGGACAAGCGAAAGAGATGCTGAAAGAGCATATGCTTTTATTTGAAGCAAGGAAATGTCATGGCAAAGCGATGAGTATTGTTCTTTAGGTCGTGTTTGGTGGGCTAGCAAAATTTTAGGCAATTCGGAGACGATTTTCTGAATTCATGCAGATGACGTGGACTAGCAAACAAAAATCGGGGAATTGTGCTGAATTCATATTTTATGGCCCTAAAACGCCAAAAGATGAGGAACGTTTATAGCGAAACAATGACTATTATTCCTTAGATTGTTTTTGGTGGGCCGAAATTTTTTTAGGCGATTCAATGTTGGTCACCCGAATATGTGAGAGTCGTGTTGAATCCCTATTTCATTACCCTAAAATGGCAAAAAATGTGGAACAATCATGAAGAAGAAATGTCTATTATTATTTAGGTCATTTTTGGTGGGCCGATTAAATTTTGGCGATCTGGAGCCGGTCACCGAATTCATGCAGATCGTGTGGGCTAAGCACACAATATGGGAATCGTGCCGAATTCCTGTTTTATGGCCCTAAAGTGCCAAAAAATGAGTTACGGTCAGGGCGAGCGATGACTATTATTCCATAGGATATTTTAGTGGGGCAGCAAACTTTTAGGCGATTCAGAGATGGTCGCCTTAATTCATGCGGATGGCATGGGCTATAGCACACGAAAATCTAGGAATCGTGCTAAATTCCTACTTTATGGCCCTAAAATGCCAAAAAACAAGGAACGTTCGTGGCGAAGTGATGACTATTATTCCGTAAGTCATTTTTGGTGGTCCAAAAATTTTTAGGCGATTCAGAGCTAGTTGGTCGATTTCATGGAGATGGCGTGGGCTATAACACATGAAAATCTAAGTATCGTGGTGAAATCCTGTTTTATGGCCCTAAAATATCAAAATAATGAGGAACAGTCATGAAGAAGTGATGACCACTTTTCTTTAAATCAATTTTGGTGGGCTAGCAAAATTTTAGGCGATTCAGAGTCGGTTGCTCGAGTTCATGCAGATGGTGTAAACTATAGCACACGAAAATCTGTGAATCATCTTGAATTCCTCTTTAATGTCCCTAAAACGCAAAAAACAAATGAGAAATTGTCATGGAAAAGTAATGACTATTGTTCATACAATATTTTAGGGTATTCAGGGTCTATTACCTATTCATGCAAATTGCGTGGACCATAGCACAAGACATTCTTGAAATCGCGCTGAATTCCTGTTTTATGGCCCTAAACCCCCCAAAAAAATGAGGAACGGTCATGGCGAAGTGATAACTATTTTTGTTTAGGTCGTTTTTGGTAGGTCACAAAATTTAGGCGATTTGGAGTCGGTCGCCCGAATTCATACAAATTGCATGGGCTATAGCACACGAAATTTGGCAATCGTGCTGAATTCCTATTTTATGGCCCAAAAATGGCAAAAATAGAGGAACAGTCTTGGAGAAACGAAGTTAATTGTTCCTTAACTTGTTTTTGGTGGGCCAGCAAAATTTTTGACGATTTGGAGCTAGTCGCTTGAATTCATGTAGATGGGGGGGGGGGGATTTCGCACATGAAAATCTAGGAATTGTCTTGAATTCCTGTTTAATGTCCCTAAAATGCAAAAAAATGAAGAACTGTCATGGTAAAGCGATGACTATTGTTAATTATGTCATTTTTATGGTCCCACAATATTTTAGGAGATTCGGGATCGATCACCCAACTTCATGCAAATGGCGTGGACGCACACGAAAATCTGGAAATCGCCTCGAATTCCTATTTTGTGGTCCTAAAACACCAAAACACGAGGAACGGTCATGGTGAAACGATGACTATTGTTCATTAGGCTATTTTTTATAGGGCCGACAAATTTTAGGAGATTCGGGGTCGGTTTCCCAATTCATACAGATGGTGTGGATTATAGCACACGAAAATCTAGGAATCGTCTTGAATTCTCATTTTTTGGCTCTAAAGCATCAAACAACGAGGACCCGTCATGGAATATTATTTCTTACACTTAAAATATTATACATCGAAGCAATGACTATTGTTCAAATTAAAGTATGATTTGTTAGCATATGCATATTATATTACACTTAAATTTGATAATCGTCAAAACTCATGAATACTCAACAGCTATGTACATCTTGGAGTAGGCATGTGTTATTGTCATCACTTTCATTTGTTAAAAACAATGATTTGAATGTATATTCAGTTTTTCTAAAAACAGTAGTTAGCTCTAGCAATATGCTTTCTTCTTCTTCTTTCATTTCGACAGTTAGTAATTTTGGACCCAATTTGGGCTTTATTATATTTAATAATAGCTACTAGGTGCTTAATCTAGTAGTATATTTGCCCCAAAAAAAAAAAAAAAAAAAAAAAAAAAAAAAAAAAAAAAAAAAAAAAAAACTCATAACTACTCCATATTTGAATTATATATCTTTGTATATTTCCCCCTAATGTCGCAGTCAATAAGAAGACGAGTTATAGGAAAGTCAAACAAAGGCGCATCGTACGTTAGCCGTTGTTTATTGATGAATTATGCCATACTAATCAGGACACTAAAAGTCATAATTAGGGGATAATTAGTTATAGACTATTTTAATTTTGTTCACATGCAACAACTAGGTACTATGATTTTCACCTTTATATTATATGGTGGGAACGATAATAACGTCAGATAAACCTCATTTTTCAAAGTTATGGAGGCCATTGTCGGGTCTGATCCGGTGCCATTTGAAACCTTAATATCGGACCTCTTGTTGAGCTCTACCAAGGAGAAACAATCTGAGGCTGAAGCAATATTCAACATGATAAAGCAAAAAGATCCTGAATCACTTGCTCTTAAGGTTGCAAAATTTCTCGATTCTTGCCATGCCTCTCATATGTGTGCTCAACTCCTCGAGAAGTTGTTGATTGAGGAAGATTTATCCACTTGGCGCAATCTAAGTGTGTCGACTCAGTCCAGCATCAAACGTGTCCTCTTTAATAGTTTAAAGGTCGAAGAATCCAAGTCTATCCTCCAAGATCTGTGCGGTATCTTTTTCGCGCTGGCTGGTTATACTTTCCAAAGTTGCAATAATGGGCCTGTAGATATCTTCTTCGACCAATTGGACACTAACGTTGCTTACAAAGATTAGAGAGCAAACTTTCTTACTCTACGCAGAATTGTCAAAAGAAGAAGCTGCCGAAATATCATTCCCTGATTGCAACGTGCATCTTCACTGGATGTTTGTAAATACAGTGAATAATAATACACTTGATCTTGAAGGGAGGATTCTGGCCCTGAGCGCGATCATCAACATCATCCAGAACCTACCAAGTTCAAATGATAAGGAGCGCTTTCAGGATCTATTGCCACCTATGATGAGGATGTTGGCAGAGGCATTGAGCAACGGTGAGGAGGTTGCAGCCCAAGACATGCTAGCACAGTTTATTAAGTTGGCTGAGAATGAGCCTAGGTTCTTGAGGAGGCAGCTAGTGGTTGTTGTGGGTTCTATGTTGGAGATAGCGGAATTTGAGAATTTAAAAGACCAGACAAGACACTTGGTAGTTGAATTCCTGATAACTCTTGTTGAGGCTAGGGAAAAGACCCCTGGCATGATGAAAAAGTTACCATCATTTACTAACAGTTGTTTTGCATTGTTATTGAAGTTGTTACTGGATATTAAGGATGAACCTTGTTGGCATAGTGCAGAGACCGAGCATGAGGATGCAGGGGAAACAGAAAACTACCATTTTGGTCAGGAGTGTTTAGACCGGTTTTCTAAAGCATTAGGTGGCAAGACTATTGCTCCTATTGCCAATTTGCCATAGAACAGCTGAGTGCTTACATGGTTGCCCCTGAGTGGGAGAAACGCCACGCAGCTCTCATTGCACTTGCTTCTATTGCTCAAGGCAGTTCAAAGGTACAATCTGTCTCATTAGTGTTTTTGTCATGTCCATGGTTTAATGGTCGTAAACACAAACTTATATAACATTTAAGAGGTGCTCTTTTGGTAGCAAACTGCTACAATATACATATGATGTTAGTTAATTCACATGCCCCCCTTTCAAGTTAAAACTTATCACATCTAGTTTAATTTTCATTACCTATTATCTTTAACACATGGTTTCTCTGTTTATAGGTGTTGTTCAAGTATTTGAAGCAAGTGGTAAATATGGTTTTGAAACGTTTCAAAGATTCTCATCCTCGAGTCAGATGGGCTGCTATTAATGCAATTTGCCAGTTGTCAATTGACTTCTGTCCAGATTTGCAAGAACAACACCATAACCAAGTATACCTGCATTAGCGGAAACTATGGATGATTTTCAAAATCCTCGATTGCAGGTCTGACCTACGATGATATGAACCCTTTATGGTCATCCCAGATATCTCAAAATACAGTTGCAAGATATAAAAGCTTCTGCATTACTGCACTTTAACTTACTATTATAATTCTAACACGTCTGGTTGATAAGAATCTTCCGCTTAAAAAAGAACCATTTATTCATAACCTCATTACTGGTGCATACGAGTGTTGGCTCTATCCCAGACTAATCGTTCTATTGCATCCTGCTCGAGTACTTGTTCTTCTGGATGTAATTTTTGGGATATATTGTAGATATCTTCATTTGCTTAGTCATAAGGCCTAATCTTATGGGGACCTTAATAGCGCACTGCTAGAAAATCTAAGCTTATAACTTTATTTTGGTCAATGTAGAGCTTTTTTCTGACTGCTTACGATAAAGCTTAATGGCTATAACATAGACATAAGAGTAGAGGAGAAATAATTAGTATTACATAAGATATGTCAGGGGAGATATCTGAAATGACACTTAATTAGAGTTTGAAGAATTTACAGCGTAAAGATTTGGTACAGATGTGCCGTTACTGCTATTCAGTTCTTGATGCCTACTAATTTGACGCATTGCACTCTCTTTGGCATTTTCATAGGCACATGCAGCAGCAGCTATCTGGGACTCCTGTTAATCCGAAAAGCCAGAAACTTGTCTACCCTACTTAGACGGAATAGTAAACAAACTGCTCGTACTTCTACAGGTAGATTACTGCTACTTAACAAGTCTAAGAGATTCATACTGTCTTCTCCAATTTACTCTGCTATTGTTTGAAATTTAGCATGACAAACAAATGGTTCAAAAAGCAAAATTAGATGCATTGGCTGCTATAGCTGATTTATCAAAGGTATTACCTACTTGCATTTATTTTTGGCTCAACTCAATTTCTAGTCATGTTATGGATAAATGATCGCCAATATATTCTACTTCAACAGGAGCACTTCCAAAAGTACTATGATTCTGTAATGCCGTATTTGAAAACTATTCTGTTAAATGCATATGATAAATCTAATCACATGATTCGAAGCAACGCCTTGGAGTGCATAAGCAGAGTTGGGGTCGCTGTAGGCAAAGAGAAATTCAGAGATGACTTAAAGCAGGTCTTGTCCCAAACTATGTCCATACTTCTTTTTCCATATATTTTCAACACTCAAAAAATAATTTTCTGCATGCCCGGCCCCGGTGGATTCGTTTATCCTTCCCAGTTTCGAGTGTCTTCTTGAATAGTTATAGAAACCTGGAGGCGCGAGATGCACCTTTGTTTTTATATTTGTTTTTTTTTTTTCCATTAAAGGTTATGGAAGAGCTTAAGTCATTGCAAGAATCACTAACGAATGAGTTTGATACTATTGTTTTCATTTTACAGGTATGTCTTACTCTTTTGATTTTACAGGCTCAGAACTTCCTTATTTTAGTGTCCTCTCAATGTTTTCTTGATTTCTAATTGGTAGGCATGCAGCAGAATTTGCCAGTGCGTGGGGAAGGATTTTCTTCCTTACATGAATACAGTCATGTGCCCTTTGGTTGAATGTGCTCAGCTTGAGCCTGATAAGACTGTATTCTCAGCAGATTTAGACAATTTAATTGATGAAATAGAAGATAGGTAAGCTCATGTCGTTGAGATTGGCTTTTACCTTTGCTTTGGGTCAAAAGCTTCTTACTTTATTTCTGAATTTTCTTTAGATTCTTTTGTGCTTAATTTATGTCAAGCAAATATTATAAAAAATAAAAATAAAAATGAAAAATTTGCCTAGGGTGTTATAGTACTTCAGCCATCTGAAAGTGCAAGAGGGGGGTGGAGGGGGGGGGGATTGTGGTTTATTTAAAATTAGTCGACTAACGGTGATTTTAGTTGACTAGACAAAGAGCAGAGCATAAGATAACAATAAATATAAAGGGGATGACATGCAGCAATTTTATACTGGTTCGGTAGTGATGTGGTACTTACATCCAGTTTTCCTTGGGTCACAAGGGTTCCCTTTAGATCTTGAAAATATTACAATACAGATGGTTTTGAATCGTTCACCACCAACGAAGTATAGCAACAATGAATTCTGAATAATGACACAACTCTCTTTTGTGTTCTAACTCTTCCTATCTTTTGAGACACTGATAAACTAAGGGTTACAATGTTTAGGCTAAGAAGTGGAGAGACTTAGAAAACAATGTGTGTAGTTGCACAAGTCTTGCATTTGATCTTAGCAGACTTCTTATAGGCAAGGAGAGAGCGTTGAGCCTTGATGAAAATAGAGGCACGAGAACTTCAAAGGGATTTGACCCAAGGGATGGCTCTTCGAATCCTGCTCTTGGTAGGGGCTGGATTCGATCGTGACTTTCCTTGTCACAGGCTTGTATTGAGGAGACATTCAAGCCTTTGATTGAACTTATTTAAGTATACTGAATATTTGTTGCCAATAGCTTCCTTGATTAGTAATCTGATCTCCTTTGATTGAGGCCAAATAGATGAGCTAAAATGTGATTCCTTTTTCTTGTCCATTAATTCAGCAATCATATCTTTGGACAACATCTCATTGATATTCTTTCCTTTTTGCTTATTTCGATTCTTGCAAACCTGCAAACCAAATTAAGATAAAATTATCATCATTGAAACTTTGGAATACAACTTAACAAGCTCCTCTTTTTTGATGATGACAATTAAGAGAGAGTAGACATTAATTATGAGACTTACCTTTTTATAGGTTTCTCCCCTCCTGAGTGGTTTAATTCTCTACATTATTCTCCCCCTTTGATATTAATCAAAAATGAAAGAAAAATACACAAGAGAAATAATATAAGATGTAATATACATAATAATTGGGGAGTTAGTGCAACAAAAGTAGTGCCTTCAGCAGAGGCATAATTAGTAAAGTCCCAAGCAAAAGAAAGTTTGTTTAAAAACCACCAACAAGCAAGCAGAAGCAAAAAAAAATTGTTTAACACCATCATAGAGAACCGCATTAACTTCTTCCCAGGAAGTACTTGAGAGTGTTTATCCCTTTGGTGTAGAAGGAGTCAACGGAATTTTTAATATCTTTGGCAAGCTTGTCCATCTTTTCACTCATGGAATTGAAAGTCTTGGTTCCTTTGCCTCCGTGTGGCTCCTATATCCATTCTGAGTTTAGCCACATCTGTAGATGTCTCCTTAGTAACTTCCCTCATTTTGTCTACCTTTTCCTTCATCTCAACCAGTAGCAGTTTCATCCCATCTAGATAATGTTGAATTTGCTGGAGATTTTGAGAGGCAGTCGATTGAGGTGCTGGTTGTTTAGCTTGAACTTCAACTGGCACAAGAATGCTTTCAACTTGGGCGCGCTTAACCCATCCATCATCACCCAATGTGTACCCCATCATTGAAAGAGTTGTCTTATCATAAGTGATGGTAATGCTCTTGGGTGTAAAGGGTGCCAAATCTACCTTCATGACTTCGAGAATATGTGAGATGAGAAGACCATATGGTAAACAAATAGCAGAAGAAGATATGTCCCTAATACTTTCAAGCATGTATTGGCGAATCCATACAAACCAATCTAGTCTTTTATTGTTAACTAGACAATAAAGTACAAAGACATCTCTAGTGGACCGAGACACGATGTTCAAACTTAAGGTTCTTGGGACCAATATCAGGAGGATTATCAGACAAAAAGGTTTTTGCTTCATCAAAGGAAACATCAAAGTCTTTTGGCCACGAATTTTCCACAAACACATCAAACCCACTAAAATTAACAGAGAAAATCTTTTCAAATTGATAAGAATCCAAAACAATTCTAGTGCCTAACACCATGGATTCCAAATCATCTTTATTATTCACAAAAGGGTTTGCATAAAACATCCTTACTGGTTCCTCATAAACAAAGTTTCTAATGGTATCAACCAGAGAAAAAAGGTGCTGAAAATCAAATATAGCAGTCACATCACAGTGGAGATTTTTCATGAGAGAGAGACTTATAGAGTGTCCATAATCCATAGATTTTGACTTGTAGGACTCAAACCTTGCTTTTTCAGTGGGACCATAAAAGATTAACTTGCCCTCAGGACCAAAATCCGTGTTCTCCACTTTTCCTTTCTAGCATGCAGCCTTTTTGGGGGTTTGCTCCATAGGTATTTTACCGGCTTTCTTCTGGATAATGAGAGGATTTTTGGAAGATTCACTACTCTCATTGTCCGTTCTGAGGAAATATGAGTCAATGGACGACTCTACATCCACAAGTTTTTCAGGGTTGAGGGGTTTTTGAAATCTTCGACTGCGTGTGGTCGCAGTGGAAGAAGAAGGGTTTCTTTTGGCCATGGTGAGAGGGTTTGCTTGATGATAATGGAGAGAGTAATCAGAGAAGGAAGGGTTTTTATCGGTGCTTTTGGGAGGAACAAAGAGACGCCTTGGTTAAAGGAAAAGACATGTTCAAAAGGAAGCGATGCTTCTGAAGTGACTGATCGGAGGTACTGATGAAGAAGTAATTATTACACTTACACAAAATTAATTAAACCACACATACTTAAGGAAATAAAATATTTAAGAACACGGTAAAAGATTTGATTTACAAATTTGGCACAATGCCAATATTTTTCCGAAGGAAACAAAATCTTTCTTCCAAAAGTAGTTTTGTAAAAATATCAGCAAGTTGAGAATCAGTACTAATAAATTCTAAAACAATATCACCTTTAGAAACATGATCACAGATAAAATGATGTTTATATATGATTTTCTCTAGAATGATGCACAAATTTTTTTGACAAACAGATAGCACTAGTATTATCACAAAATATAGGAGGAGAAGTAAGAGATAAATCATAATCGAGAAATTGATGCATAATCCATATAACTTGTGTAAAACAGCTTCCAACAACTAAATATTCTGCTTCAGTTGTTGATAAGGCAACACAATTTTGTTTCTTGCTATGCCAAGATACTAAGGCATTTCCCAAGAGTTGACACGTGCCACTTGTGCTTTTTCTATCAATCTTGTCACCTGCAAAATCTGCATCTGAAAAGCCTTTTAGAGAAAAGTTATTAGAACGATCATACCATAATCCTAGTTCAGAGGTGCCAATTAAATATCTAATTATTCGTTTAACAACAGAAAGATGGGATTCCTTAGGAGCCGACTGAAATCTTGCACATTTGCACACACTGAACATAATATCCGGTCGACTAGAAGTGAGATATAATAGGGATCCAATCATTTCTCTTACATGGTCTCATCAACCTTTTTTTCATTGCTGTCTTCATCGAGCATTGTTGTTGGACTCATTGGAGTGCCAATTGACTTAGCATTTTCCATGACAAACTTTTTGATAAGCTCCTTAGTGTACTTGGTTTGGCTAATGAAAATTCCTTTAGGAGACTGTTTGATTTGAAGTCCTAGAAAGAAAGTCAGTTCTCCCATCATGCTCATTTCATTTTCTCCTTTCATGGAAAAAGCAAATTATTCACAAAGAACAGAGTTAGGACTACCAAAAATAATATCATCTACATAAATTTGAGTAATAAGATTATCTGAACTGGAGTGCTTAATAAAAATAATTGTATCGATATTACCTCTTTTGAATCCTTGATTTAGAAGAAAAGAACCTTTCATACCAGGCACGAGGAGCTTGTTTGAGACCGTACAAAGCTTTAGTCAGCTTGTATACATGATCAGGAAAGTTGACGTTTGCAAATCCTGGTGGTTGCTTCACACATACTTTTTCAGAAATGTAGCCATTTAGGAACGCACTTTAAACATCCATTTGAAATATCTTGAATCCTTTGTGAGCAGCGACGGCAAGTAGTATTCATATGGATTCGAGTCTTGCTACAGGCGCAAAGGTTTCATCATAGTCGATTCCTTCTTGCTGAGAGTATCCTCGAGGAACAAATCTTGCTTTATTTCGAACCACTTGACCTGATTCATTCAATTTGTTTCTGAATACCCACTTAGTTCCAATGATAGAGGAGTTTGAAGGTCTTGGAACCAATTCCCATACTTTATTTCTTTCAAATTGATCTAGTTCTTCTTTCATAGCTCCTTTCCTACAATAAAAAATTTAGAGACAAAATAGATTTTTTCATCTTCAAAATTTTTTTCATTCCTTGGACGAGAGTTAGTATCAACAAAAACAACATGAATGGATTCTTCAATGCATAAAGTTCTTTTATTGTAAACTCTATATGCCCTACTTGAAGGAGAGTAATCAAGAAATATACCTTCATCACTCTTAGGATCAAATTTACCCAAATTGTCCTTTCCATTATTGTGGATAAAACATTTGCATCCAAAAGGGTGAAAATAGTTGATATTGGGTTTCTTACCATTCCATAGTTCATAAGGAGTCTTTTTGAGAATTGGCCGAATTAGACACCAGTTGATGATGTGACATGCTGTATTTACAGCTTCTGCCCAAAAATGATGAGGTAAAGAGTTTTTCACAATCATGGTTCTTTCCATGTCCTGTAAAGTTCTATTTTTACGCTCTACTACTCCATTTTGCTGCGGTGATCTTGGTGAAGAGAAGTTGTGTGAGATTCCTTGATCGTTGCAAAAATTTTCAAAACCTCTACTTTCAAATTCTTCTCCATGATCACTCCTGATAGTAGAGATGTAATACCCCTTTTCTCGTTGAACCTTCTTACAAAAAACTTCAAAATCCTCTAGAGCGTCATCTTTGTGACTTAGAAACATAACCCAGGAAAATCTAGAGAAATCATCTACAATAACAAAAGCATTTTTCCAACCACCTATGTTAGTAGTTCTAGTAGGACCAAATAAATCCATATGCAACAATTGAAGAGGTTTGGAGGTGGAAATAATGTTTTTAGTTTTGAAAGAAGAACGATTTTGTTTTCCCAGTTGACATGCCTCACAAATATGATCCTTTCAAAAATCTAGTTTTGGAAGACAGAGTTCAAGATCATGTTTAAAAAGCTTTTGAATAGTATGCATGCTGGCATGACCAAGTTTTCTATGCCAAACCCGGGGATCATTAATCATGGAAGTAAGACAAATTTGATCTCCAAGATTATCTAAATTGCTGATAGTATAAACATTTCTGTCTCTATTACTTGAAAGGATGATTTTACCTGATTCATCTTCTATAAACCAACCATGTTTCTTAAAACGAACCTCATAGTCTTGTCACGTAGTTGACGAATTCTATGAAGATTATAGCCAAGTTTATCAACTAGGTAGACTTCATCTACATCAGATGTTGAGCTCAGAGGAACTTTTCCAACACCAATTACATTTCCTTTGGATTTGTCTCCAAAGGTAAATGTTCCTCCATCAAGTTTGGTGACTGATTTGAACAATTGTTTGTCACTAGTCATATGTCTGGAACACGCACTGTCGAGATACCATTTTCATTTTCGATTCTTCTTGTTGTGTTCCTGTAAAACAAAATTACTTATTTTTAGGTACCCAAGCCTGCTTGGATCTTGAATGGTTAGAATGTTGAGTGTTAGTTTGATTTGAAGATTTAGGTATCTAGACCCATCTCCTGTTATCTTTGAACCTGCAACGATTTGAGATATGACCCCTTTTACCACAATAAAAACATGATGGCCTATTAGAGTTACTAGAGCCTTTTTCTTCTCTAATTATGTTCTTGCATTTGTCAGTACTATGGCCATTTTTACCACAAAAGGAACAAGCAAGAAATTTCTGTTTGTGATAAGCAGTCTGATTTGGTTTGACTGAGCTGTGACTAGTGGATTTTTGCAATCCATTCAATTGAAGTTGAAGTTCATTTACTTCATCCTGTAGCATATCACACTCAGTCTCACATACTTCCAGTTTCAGGGCCCAGTCTTTCTTTTCTCTCTTAATCTTTCTAAGTTCATTCACAACTCTTTTGATATCTGCAAGAGCAATATCAACAAATTCTTGAAGTTCATAACAATTAGGGAATAAGGCAACACGTACTTCACTAGTTCTTTCATCTTCCATAATGCCAACTTCTCTTGAGTTGTCTTCCTCGTCATCTTCATCTGCCATTAGTCCAAGCTCCCCTGAATCTTCATTTTCATTTATATCCATGAAACATATATTATCGACTTCCTCATGATCAGACTCTTCTTCATCACTCCATGCTCTGAAGGATTTCTTCTTTTGCATGTTTCTACCGAGTTTCTTCTTTAGTTCAGGACAATCAGCGTGAATATGACCAAACTTTGTACATTCGTAGCACCTTCCATCATTTTTATCAGTTTCATTGTTTATCCTAGTTTTCCTGAAGTTAGGCTTCCCTCTTTTTCTATTCCTATTCTTCCTCATCATGATTATTACAAATTGAGAGAGCATGGCAATATTTTTATCTTGTTCTCCTCATTCTTCTTCTTCTTCATAGTCTTCTTCATTTTCTGGTTCAGCCACAGTTGCCTTAAAGGCAACGATTTTCTTCTTCTCCTGAATTTGTCTATCCAAGTGACTTTTCTCAACTGCAATTAGATCACCTCTAAGTTAATCATAGGAAATTTTGTCAAGATCCTGACATTCCAAAGCGATGACATTTGGCTATCAAATGATAGGTAAACTCCTGAGAATTTTTCTGACTTGTTCACCACTCTTAATAGGTCTACCAAAAGACTTCAGATCTCCAAGAATTTTGTGAACCTGGAGAACATATCTTCCACCGATTCTCCATCCTTCATTTGAAATAACTCGTAGTCCCGAACCAAAAGATTTATCCTTATTTTTTTCACTTTGTTGGTTCCTTCGTATGTCACCTCCAGTTTGTCCCACCCTTTTTTGGTTGTTTCACAAGTTGATATATTTTCATACTCTTCTCCATTGATGGCATTGTATAGCATATTTTTTGATTTGGCATTTACAGTTATGACAGCAGCTTGTTCATCAGTGTAGTCATCCAAGTCAAGAGGATTAGTTGATACGATGAATTGACCATTTGCATCCTTCTTTGGTGGGATTGGAAGATTTTCCTTTTCTATCACACGCCAAATTTTAATGTCATATGACATTGTGTATATTTCCATACGCACTTTCCAATGAGAAAAGTGTTGTCCGTTGAAATAAGGAGGTCGAACCTGAGAGTTTCCTTCTTGAAATAGTGCACCAACAACAGTGTTAGATCCCATGCTCTTTTTCTCACCAGTTGTTAAGTAGAGATTGTGAGCCTTGCTCTGATACCAATTGAAAGTGCAAGGGGGGAGGGAGGGTGAATTGTTGTCTATTTAAAATTAGTCGACTAACGATGAGTTTAGTTGACTAGACAAAGAGCAGAGCGTAAGGTAACATTAAATATAAAAGGGATAACACACAACAATTTTATACTAGTTCGGTACCAGTGTGGTACTGACATCCAATTTCCCTTGGGTCACAAGGGTTCCCTTTAGATCTTGAAAGTATTACAATACAGATGGTTTTGAATCGTTCACCACCAACGATGAAGTATAGCAACAATGAATTCTGAATAATGACACAACTCTCTTTTGTGTTCTAACTCTTCCTATCTTTTGAGACACCGATAAGCTAAGGATTACAGTGTTTAGGCTAAGAAGTAGAGAGACTTAGAAAAAAATGTGTGTAGTTGCACAAGTCTTCCATTTGATCTTAGCAGACTTCTTATAGGAGAGGAGAGAGACGTTGAGCCTTGACGAAAATAGAGGCACAAGATCTTCAAAGAGATTTGACCCAAGGGATGGCTCTTCGAATCCTGCTCTTGGAAGGGGATGGATTCGATTGTGACTTTCCTTGTCACATGCTTATATTGAGGAGACATTCAAGCCTTTGATTGAGCTTATTTAAGGATACTGAATATTCGCTGCCAATAGCTTCTTTGATTAGTAATCTGATCTCCTTTGATTGAGGCCGAATAGATGAGCTAAACTGTGATTCCTTTTTCTTGTCCATTAATTCAGCAATCATATCTTTGGACAGCATCTCATTGATATTCTTTCCTTTTTGCTTATTTCAATTCCTGCAAACTTGCTAACCAAATTAAAATAACATTGTCATCATTAGAACTTTGGAATACAACTTAACACCATCTGCTTTCAATTATGTGTATATCTTCATCTATCAATTTCACCTGGAACAATCATACCTATTTGAATTTCTTTCCATTTAGGCACCACGATCACATCTTATTTCACCTTAACTTCAGTGCTCTTTTATGTTGACTAAATTAGCAGTGCATATACCCATTAATTCTTACTTTTGCTTGTCCTAAAACCAATATTTTCTAGAGTACTTCTCCATAGTTCAAGTTTTAGACTTTCCTGAAGAAGAAGGAGGAGGAGGAGGAGAAGGAGGAGAAGAAGGAGGAGAAGGAGAAGAAGAAGGAGGAGGAGAAGAAGGAGAAGCAGGAGGAGGAGAAGAAGGAGGAGGAGGAGAAGGAGGAGAAGGAGGAGGAGGAGGAGGAGGAGAAGGAGAAGAAGGCAGCAATCGAGATTGCCTTATCTTCTCGTTGATGTAAGCTCAGTGGCGTAATTAAGTTGGTGTAATTGCTGAAATTGTAAGCCACTGTCCACCCTAACTTGGCTAATCTTCTTGTTGTCATAAGAATCATCTATACGCACAAATTTAGCTAAAGCTCCAATGGCCAACCAGTTGTCCTACCAAAGACTGACATTCCCTGCATTAATCTTCCATAACATGTTCTTTTCAGCTTTATCTGTAACATCCAAAAGTTTCTTCCAACAGTGAGAATTTCCTTAGCACCTTTTCTTTCTCACTGGATGGAGTCTTCTGCAATGCTTTTCCTTAAGAAAATTCCCTCGTAGAGATTGGGAATTCCTGAATATCCACCATTTTTTAAACGCAATATAGTGGACAATCCAAAGGGGGCATGGACTGTACACAATCATCAACTAATACAACACCTACCAAAAACGAATAGCATGATTTGTTATAGCATCCCATCCATAGTAGTCATATGATGCTCCTGACCCAAAAAATTATCCTCTTACTAAATTACATTTGGTTTTCTTGTTATTTATTTTGCTTTAACTGACTAATGCTAAGACAGATAGGGAGAGGTGGTTACTGGGGTATATACCAAAGGATATCTTAGCTTAAGTTTCACATTTTTAGTATGCATGAAATCACGTTTGGAGATGAAATGATATGCATTAAAGGAAGTGACCTCCTAAAGGGGAAAACTGAAGCCTGTACTGTCCTCGGTTTATATGCTTGGATATTGAAGGAAGATTTCTACCCATGGATTTCTCAGGTAAATTTGCATCGCAGGTTTATAGTTTTTCTCATATATGTTGCTCTGGGTTCAACATTAACATGTGATACTTGTGGCTTACATTATGAAACAGGCTGCTTCAATTCTTGTGCCACTTTTGAAATTCTATATCAATTGCGATGTCAGGAGGGAAGCAATTTCTGGTAAGTAAAAAACCTCGTTATTTCATATGGTTAATTTTCCTTATATTTCTCCAACTTCTCCAATTTCTTATGAGATGTTATATTTTATATATGCTGGTTAAGCAATGCCATCCCTGTTGCGTTCTGTTAAAGAGACGGTACCTGCTCAAGGTGGAAACAAGCGGTACTTGAAGCAGTTGTTGGGCGACATAATTCTAGCTATGGGAGATGCTTTATATTCGGTTGCCTTCAGTTTAATACATTAGTGTTTATCTATTTTTTTCTTCTTTGGGAAAAGCGTTGAGTCCATTTATCTGAATAAGGAAGGAGAAAGTGACACTTGAATTGCTATCTCATGCAGGAGCCCGAGACAGAAATTTGTGCACTTATACTGTGTGAATTGAATATGTGCCTAAAGGTACGTAATGTCAAGATGGTTTCTTTTGCTTTTGCCTTTTTGTCTCCTTTACGTGAGATCTAAGCGAGTGTACGCCTGTCAAGCCACTTCCAGAATCAGATCAAAGAAGCACCATGAAGGGAAAACTTGAGTTTTTGTTGGCAAAAAAAGACGAAAAAAAGGAATGGAACCTTTCACTTATTATGGTCCTTGTTTGTGTATTCTTTCAGATCTGTGGATCACTTCTTGATGAAGATCATGTGCGTAGCATCATAGATGAGATAAAACACGTCACTAAAGAAAGTTCACGTAGAAAAGGAGAGCTCACAGAGAGAGCAAAATCAGAAGACTTTGATGCTGAGGATGCTGAATTGCTCATGGAGGAAAGAGAGCTAGAAGAAGAACTTTTCGGGAATGTATGTTTGATAAGAGAATAAAGTTCAGATATGACACCATGTTGTCTTTATAAAACCTTTCAATTTGGATTATTCTCAAATCACATAAACATATTTATCAGGTTGGTGACATATTGATTACACTGATCAAGAAATTCAAGGCTACTTTCTTGCCTTTCCTTGATGAGCTTTCGTCCTATGTAATGCCTATGAGGGTGAGTTTCAGCTCATGGTAACAAATATCATTTTAACCCCTTAAAGTTGTTTTCCAGTTATAATATCTCATATATTCTTTCTTTTCCCTGCTTGAAGGACAAGGATCAGACAGCTGAAGAGAGAAATACATGTATTTGTAATTTTGTATATTTGATGGACTTGTGGAGCATTGCGGTGAAGCAGCTGTAAAGTATGTCTGTCTTTATGTTTTTTTCTTAAATAAGTTCATAATTCTGTTGTTACCACGTTTTCCTAAAAACTAGGTACTGCAACATATATCTTCCTTTTATTTTGGATGCGTGTACTGACGGAAGCCCAGAAGTTAGAGAGGTTTAATTTATGCATCTTAATTATTGATTGGGACGGTTTCCAGTCGAGTTATAATTGCTATTTGATTCGTCCGAACCCCATTGTTTCTATGGTCAGGATGCACTTTATGGACTTGGGCTTTGTACGGAATATGCTAGTTCTGTTTTCAAACCTTTTGTTGGAGGTATGATACTGTTACCTACGTGATATTGAGATTCTTCTAATCATGGGGAAATGGATGAAGAGTGATACTATATTTTTGTATGTACTAAATTCTCTTGATGTGATTCAGAGGCTCTATCAAGGATCGAAGTAGTGATCACACATCTACATGCTCGTCAGCCTGAGAATTTACGGGCATATAATAATGCAGCTTTTGCATTCAGTAAGATATACCAGTATCATTGGGAAAGTATTGTCTCAGCACAGGTACGTTTCCCTGGGAACCCGCAAACGTTATCAGTACTTTTCCCTTGTTTCAGTGTGGAAATTGTTGGGAATAAAACTCCCCACAGAAATAATATTCACGGTAATAACAGCGGAACAATGATGTAGTACTGAGACACGGTAATCAACAATAATAAAAAGAAGAACAACAAGGACAGAAAGATTTTTAACGTGAAAAACACTTCTGAATAAGGGAAAAAGCCACGAGCCTAAGAGAAGCAAAGTAATTGTTGCGATCAAACACACACGCAAGTATACGCGGTCGTCAAGTAATGAAGTGATAGATAGAGTGTCAAAGCCACGAGGACTTATGATTAACTATTAACTAAATTAGACTATCCTAATTATCTAAACAAGAATTAAACTTAGAAGTATTTTATTCTAATCTAATTAAAATAAAAAGAAAGCAAATAATGAACTTTGAATAAAGGATAACAGATTTTTGTTATCAATGCAATCTAGGGTTATGGGCTATCTAACAATCATATTGTATTCTTCAATTGAATAGACTAATTAATTTATCTGGTTTATTGATTGACAGGGTTAATATTGCTCATAAGAATCTGTCGAGTTCTTACTCGCCTATTCAAGCTCCTAACCCCTATATGTCTATGGAATTAGAAATAACAAGAACGCATTCATAATTCCTGTAAATCAACCAAGCAAGACAATTAGGTATATGTCTATCCTAACCGAGAATCCATTCCCCGATGCCCAGGTTCAAGAACTTGCTCTACTCAATCCTATATACAATCTAGAATTCCCACTTTCGAGTACAACTCTATATTCGTAGACAGTATTCAATTGGTGATCAAGCAATCAAATAATTAAGCGTAGGATTGAATAAATAAATTAATATGATAAATCAAGAAAGAAAAATCAATATCCGAATAACAATAATCATAAAAGAACCACAACCCTAGAACGTGAAGTTTAGCTCCACATAGACATCGTATCAAAACAACAAATCATACAAAGAAACATAAAAAATATTAAGTTTGGTGGAAGAAAAGATGAAATCCGTCCTCCACGACGGCTCTGTGCTCTCCCCCGATCAAAAGTCTGTCAAAAGTAACGTTTTTACATGTATTTATACCAACTAGGGTCGGGCCCAGATGAGAACACCTTCTCCCGCTTAAAATAGGACTCTGGCTCTGTAAAATTTGCACAGGCGCGCCAAATGGGGCGACACGCCACGCGGTGTGTTTGTGGGGAACTTCAGAGAGTAGAAAAATGTAAAACATGAAAGTTGTAGCCCTTTTAATTAGCTTTGCAACGATATACTATGGAGCCCAAACGGATTTCTGAGCGAAAAATTATGTGCATTATACTGGACAATGCTCAGTATGCCTGCTCGATTCTTCGTTTCGTTCTTAAAGTGCACTATCATCCTTGATCCCCAAACACGATCCCAACTTAATCCTTGGGCTTTTACTCAGACTTCAAAGCTCCGGAATAGCTTGAATTCATTTCATAACATCTACATAGATCGGAATCACTCCTACAAGGCATAAACACACATTTAGTGCAAAACACTAATGATTAAAGCTCAAACTCAATTAAAGTGCATTAAATTAAAATGTAATCAGCGACTAAAATATGTAACTATAGCGTATCATCAACACCCCACGCTTAAACCATTGCTCGTCCTCGAGCAATCAAGCTACACTTTATATAGACAAAAACGTTTTTAAGCAATTATCCTAATTAATCACACAAAGAATATTAAAAATAGACTAAGCACAAAAGTGTAACCTCTTACCTCAATATTCGACTCACAAGTACCACGCATTGTTCACAACCCACTCACTTACTCTAACATAGAGGTCAATGACATTACCTTTCCTTCATGAATCAAGTTCCCTCACAACCAGTGGCGAAGCCAGGAAATTCAATAAGGGTGTTCAAATTTTGAACACCTTTTGCCAGTGGGCTATGCAAGAGTGTTCAAAATCTATTCTTAATCAATAACAAATAATATTTTACCTTATATGTAGTATAATTTTTCAGCGAAAGGTAGTCAGTTGACCACCCTTGACCCTATGTACCTTCGCCCCTGCTCACAACACAAAAGAGAGTAGTTCCACACTCAGTACAATTTAAGAACAATTTGGAACTCAAGATAAAAAGAATACCCTCACTCTCAGAAATCACATTCATATGCCACAAAAGACGTACCATAGGCTTGCCCGTAATGTACTACTCTACTAATCGAGCTCATCCAGTCTAGGATCAAGTAGGACTTTAATTGGTTGTGATGTAGGCTGCGGGACGGGTATGATACATTTAGATACAATAGTGACTACACCTCCCTTAGCACTTTAATACATACACTTTAACTTTAAAAAGACCATACTTATGTCAAACCATAACTCCACCTTCACATCAATGTATATTAACTCCATACTTCTTTAAGAACCATTACATCAAGAGCCACCACTATAAAGGAATATTTTTCACAACAATACTACTGTTTTTTTTTCTTTCTTTCTTTTTCAAGCCAAGTGACTCTTACTTTTTCAAAACAATGCACCTTTCTCCTTATTTCCACTCAAAAGTCAAACCAACCTCCACTTTAACTTTTACAAAGTTCATAACAATCAAGTGCTCATGAGAGGTGAAAATATTAAAATAGATGGTTAATTCAAACAAATGGGTAAGACTTGTAATGTGATTGCTAAAGAAACAGGATTACAGGCTCAAATGGATTAACTACGATACATAACAATTAGGAGGGTAAAACATATAACTGGCTCAATAAAGAAACGCCTATATCACTTCCAAGACTGAACAAAACTACTATTTCGCTTTGGAAAAACACGGGGCAAGTTTTAGACCTCAAATGTAATGAACAGAATTACACATAAACGTCACACACACATGACACATAACTCACTCAAGATTAGACTCATCAAGACACTCTAGTCGAAGCAGTTAAGCAAAGTTAAGATCATACAATATAAGGTACTTATACAAGAGTCAAAAACTGAGCTTAAGCGTCTTAACTAAAGTACTCACTATTCTCAAGGCATAACAAAGTCAAGAGATATTGTTTTAATTCAAAACATAGCACAATGTTTCCTACTTCTAACAAAATAAAAGTTAACTACACCCGGTTTAAACAAAACCCTTGGAAAAGAACCGCGGCACAAAAAAACCAAGGGAGAATTATTATACCTCACAAAGAAAATCTTTTTTCCTTTTTCGTTAGACTTAAATCCCTCAAGAAAACTGTATAGGAAAATCTTCGGGAAAAGTCCAATTTTTTTACTTTTTTTTTCTCGATTTTTCTTAGGAGCTACTAAAATACTACACAACTACGAAAACAAAAACAAGAATTTAATACTTTTCTGACACACTGCTACTAATCATCTAGATAAATTCTCCCACCCCACACTTAATGGAGTGCAGTGTCTCCAATGCACAAATAAATCAAAACAGTAACGAGAATGGACAAGAAACTCCCTGAAAGGTCAAAGGCCGAAGCAATAGCGGCTCAAGAGGTACTCAGACTTCCCCCAGTCATGGTATTTTGTGTGGGCACCCCACACTTAGTTCTCACCATCTAGCTCGCTTTTGCACTCTTCCAATTTACTTTCTATGCTTATAATCCTACAAAATAAAAAAATACACTATAAAAATAATATAATAAAAATAAAAATAAACGAAAGCAGTAAAGCTGAGTTGCCTCTCAACAAGAACCTAATTTAAAGTCGCGGCACGACTTGAACCACTTATTTCCTCCACCTCGAACTTATGAATTGAGCCCCTATTGTGGTTTCAAGCTTTCTGTTATGCTCCCTGGGCGGTGAAACAAATTTAATTGGGCCAAGCAACCAATATCGCGTTTTACACTTCTTAGCCTTCGGAGGAGGTATGTAATTCTGTCTTTCTGGCACGACGAATTCAAGAATGTAAGCACCTCGTTCCTCATCCATTGGCTCCTCGAAAGGCTCAGATGACTCGATTTCCATGTCATCATCCAAACACAATGTTGAAAAATGTATGGAATGATGACCAATTCGCCCTAACTTCAAAATTGTAGTACTCTTTATATCCCCATATGTACACACACTAGACTCTTCAAATATAACATTATCTGCTACCTCGCATGGCTCTAGTGTACTTTTCTCAACATGGGCATCATCAACAAAAATATGCTCGAATGATTGACTCTCCACTTTTAGCTCATCAATTTGGAGTATAAGCTCCTTTTCAACTTCACACAACTCATTACTATTGTGTTGGGCGTTAGACACAACAACCTTTGCATTTAATTGAGCTTCCAAGTCGTGAATAGTAGTGCCAAATTTATCGATCTCTTGACCCAGTTCAGCTCTTCCCTCTATAAAGTATCTCATCCCATTAGTAATTTCCTCACGTTGAGCCTCATATATTTCTAACTTTTGAGCTTGTTCTACCAGCCAAGTTTGACTCAAAATTTCCTCTTTTTCAAAATTTTCATGTTGCTGGTACTCGCTCTCTTCATTCAATTCTTCCATATTGACCTTCATTTTTGTGATTGCTACCCACATTCTTTTCATATCTTTTTTGACTCCATCATGTTGTTCTGCTACTTGCCCTAAAATATCCCTAATATATGCATCTGGTTCCATATCCTGCACTTCATTGCCTCTATCAAACTCATAAACACTGTTAGCAAGATCATAATAAGGGCAAAGAGAAGGATGAAAAGAATTAGGACAATCATCTCAATGACCATCTTGACCACCAAACATATTACAAATATTCCACTCAAAGAATTGAGATTGTGCGCACAACTCACTCCCGGGAATATTCTGATAATTTTTCCACTAGTGGGGTTCTCCACAATAGGGACAAAGATCATCAAAATAAGAATAACCATCATTCAAATAACTTTCATTTAAAGATGTCATGTTAAAATTAATAAAAAAAACTAAAACAAAAAAATGAATAGATAAAAAAATAAATGTCTAATCTAGAAAAATAGCTAATTTCTAAGTCCCCGGCAATGGCCCCAAGAACTTGTTGCGGCCAAACACACACGCAAGTATACACGGTCGCCTAGTAATAAAGTGATAAGATAGAGTGTCGAACCCACGAGGACTTATGATTAACTATTAACTAAATTAGACTATCCTAATTATCTAAACAAGAATTAAATTTAGAAGTATTTGATTCTAATATAATAAAAATAAAAAGGAAAGAAATAATGAACTCTAAATAAAGGATAGCATATTTTTATGTTATCAATACGATGAAAACTATCTAGGGTTATAGGCTATCTAACAATCATATTGTATTCTTCAATTGAATTGACTAGTTAATTTATCTGATTTGTTGATTGACAGGGTTAATATTGCTCATAAGTATCTGTCCAGTTCTTACTCGCTTATTCAAGCTAACCTAACGTCTATATGTCTATGGAATTAGAACTAACGAGAACGCATTCATAATTCATGTAAATCAACCAAGCAAGGCAATCAGGTATATGTCTATCCTAACCGCGAATCTATTCCCCGATGCCCAAGTTCAACAACTTGCTCTACTCAATACTATATGCAATCTAGAATTCCGACTTTCGAGTTCAATTCTAGATTCGTAGATAGTATTCAATTGGTGATCAAGAAATCAAATAATTAAGCGTAGGATTGAATAAATAAACCAATAAGATAATCAAGAAAGCAAAATCAATATCCAAATAATAATAATCATAAAACAACCACAACCCTAGAACGTGAAGTTTAGCTCCACTAAGACATGTTAGCAAAACAACAAATCATACAAAGAAACATAAAAAATACTAAGTTTGGTGGAAGAAAATATGAAACCCGGCCTCCACGGCGGCTCTGTGCTCTCCCCCGGTCAAAAGTCTATCAAAAGTTACAAAAATAACATTTTACATGTATTTATACCAAGTAGGGTCAGGCCAGGATGAGAACACCTTCTCCCGTGCAAAATAGGACTCTAGCTCTGTAAAATTTTCACAGGCGCACTAAATGGAGTGATGCGCCACGCGGTGTGCTTGTGGGGAACTTCAGAGAGCATGCAATTTGAAGGAAACAACAATTTACACAGTCGTGGCGCGCTACGCAAAGCGAATGTGGAAATTTGGAAAAATGTATAACATTAAAGTTGTATCCCTTTTAAATAGCTTTCCAACGATATATTGTGGAGCCTAAGCAGATTTCTGAGCGAAAAGTTATGTGCATTTTACTGGGCAATGCTCAGTATGCCGGCTCAATTCTTCATTTCGTTCTTAAAGTGCACTATCATCCGTTGATCCCCGAACACGATCCCAACTTAATCCTTGGAATTTTACTCAGACTTCAATGCTATGGAATAGCTTGAATTCATTCCATAACATTTACATAGATTGGAATCACTCCTACAAGGCATAAAACACACATTTAGTGCAAAACACTAGTGATTAAATCTCAAACTCAATTAAAGTGTAGTAAATTAGAGTGTAATCAGCGACTAAAATACGTAATTATAGCCTATCATCAGTAATCCACTATAGTGAGGAATTTTACACCCAGTAGTCCGAGTAAAATACTCCAGGGACCACTGTTAGACTCTATTATCGGAGTCAATCGAAGAAATTTAAAGTGAAAATAAACCCTAATAGAGAGAGAGAAAAGACAGAAGAAAGAAAGATATTTTCCTATTATGTTTTTCTGTCTCATTCTAGAAGCACCATCTGAAGTATATAGTCAAACAATGACTTATTTACAAATCGGACTGGGTTGGGTCCTATACAAAATTGGGCCCAAATAATAAAAGATCAAAGTTACTGACTAAGCTGACTAATGGGCCTTGTAGCGGATGAATTATTCAGCACAACACCCCCCCTCAGCAGGTTGATCAGCAGTAGAAATATAATGGAGAGATATCAAACCAGATTGCAAACAATCACAAACAAAATGACAATCAATATCAATATGCTTGGTCCTTTCATGGAAAATAGGGTTCTTGGCGATATGCAAAGCAGCATGGCTGTCACAAAAGACCTTAATAGGGGAAGAGAACACCAAGCCCAGGTCACCAAACAAGCGAACTAACCAAGAGACCTCATCTATAACTTTCCTCAAAGCTTTGTACTCAGCTTCAACAAAGGAAAGAAAAATAGTGGGTTGCTTCTTGCATTTCCAAGAAATGGGGCACCCACCAAATGTAATGAAGAAACCAGTTATAGACTTGTGAGACTCGGTACAAGCAGCCCAATCAGAGTCAGCATAGGCCACAAGAGAAATATCAGAAGTGTTGGATAGGAAGATACCCTGTCCAGGATCATTTAACAAATATCTAAGAACATGGAGGGTAGATACCATGTGGGGAACCTGAAGAGTCTGAAGAAATTGACTCAAATGCTAGACAGAAAAGGAAATACCAGGGCGAGTGTGTTGTAGAAAATTTAATTTGCCCACTAAACTTCTGTAGAGGCTGGGATCAGTAAAGGGTTAGCCCACATCAGGGGTGATCTTGATAGAAGACTCAAGAGGTGTGACCACTGGAGTGAAGTGATTGCAATTGAATTCATTTAATAGATCAGAGGCAAACTTGTGCTGACTAACCAAATACCCTTGAGGAGTCTTCAAAACTTCAAGACCCAAAAAATAATGGACAGACCTTAGGTCCTTAATCTTGAACTAGGAGTCCAGGAAGGATTTCAACTGTCAAGCTCAGTCACATCATCCCATCAAGTAATATATCATCAATATAAACAACAACTACAGTAAGAGAAGAAGAAGAGGACTTGGTGAAGAGTGAGTAATCATTCTTGCTAGAAATGTAGCCCCTTGAGTAAAAGGCTTCAGACACTTTAGAAAACCACTGTCTGTAAGCATGTTTGAGGCCATGGAGAGACTTGAGGAGCTTGCAAACCAAAGGAGAAGAACCGGAAGCCATGGGGGCAGAAATCTGAAGACCAGGTGGAGGTTTCATGTAAACCTCTTCATGGAGATCACCATGAAGAAATGCATTATTCACATCAAGTTGATACACAATCCAGTTCCTCTTGGAAACAAGAGAAATGAGGCACTTGATGGTGGTGAACTTGATAACAAGAGGGACAAGGGGAAGGGATAACAGAATTGAAAACATTACATGTATTAGAAACATTACATGCATATTACCAGATGGAGTGACAGAAATAGAAGATAAACATTCAGGCATGTCAGGGAGCAGAAAACATAGTCCATGAGAAGCTCTACCAATTTTCAGTGGCCTCTTCAGAGAAGGGCCCGGTAGAAAACAAGAGTAACTACTGAATAATGCTAAGCATTGTAATTGAGAAAGGAGTTGATATACAGAAATAAGATTGAATTGGAAAGAAGGAACCAACAGTACATTGTGCAAGATAATGTATGTTCTAAGTTGTAATGACCCAGTAGAGATTATTTTAACTTTATATCCATTTGGTAGAGTAATTAAATAAGGTTAGGTAAATGTTGGAAATTGTGTAGGAAGTGTTTATTAGAAGTCATATGATTCGTTGCACCTGAATCCAATATCCAATGTATCTTTCCTAACTGAGCAGACAATATTGAACTGTAGAATTATCTATAAGCAACTGTTCTACAGGTAGGTGACACATACCTGCAAAGTTGGCATAGGCAATATTGTCACCAGAAGTGGAAGGATGATTCCCAGTAGATATGTGAGCCTGCTGAAATAGGGACATGAGGTGTTGATAATGCTCTTTGCTGAAACCATAAGTTGTGGTTTCATTTGGAGGTACCACTTGAGCAACATTATCTTCCAAGAAGCAGACCTTTTGCTCTTGGTAAACTTGAAGTCAGTGGGAAAACCATGAAGCCTATAACATTTGTCTACTATGTGCCCAGGTTTCTTGCAGTATTTGAAAGACACAAAAGAAGACTTCCTAGTTTAATCAAAGTTGATTCTTTGATTGAAAGGCTTTGCACTATGTTGGTGGTTTTTAGAAGGATGAGTTGGATGAAGTAGCAGAAAAGGAAGCAGAATCATCAGAGAAACCCAAATTTGGAAGCTAATTTCCTTTTGGCTTTCATCATGTTGAAACAAAGAATATGCTTTGCTAATTGAAGGAAGTGGAGCCATAAGCATGGTGCTACTCTTAACGGTGGAATAAGACTCATTTAGGCCACTTAGGAATTGAAAAAGGTGTTGGTCTTCAAAAAATTTGGGTAATTCTCCACAAGATCATGTAGGACCAACATAAACAGAATTCAGTTCATCCCATAAAGCCCTCATTCTGGTAAAATAAGTAGCAATATCAGAAGACCCTTGGGAGGTAGAACTAATTTCCCTTTGGATTCGAATGTATTTGGATCCATATGACTGTCCAAACCTCTCATTTATGTCACTCCACACTTCTCTAGTAGTGTTGAGACACATGACACTCATTGCTATCTCCCTAGTCAAAGAATTGTTGATCCAAGCCTTCACCATATCATTACATCGTTCCCATAAGGGATAATAGGGAGAATTAGGTGGAGGTTGAGCTACTTTACCAGTCACTATTCCTAATATGTTCTTGGCAAACAAGGAGGTAAGCATACTACTACACCAATGTACAAAACCAGTCCCATTGAACGGTATGGCAACTAATTAGCTTCCAGGGCTATCAGAAGGATGGACATAGAACGGGTGCGACAAGTCCACAGTGAAATCGACAAAACCATCAGCATTAGATGAAGGACTTCCCATATTCATACACAAAAGAAAACTTCTAGACTAACAATTCGTAGAAGATAACATTAGCGGTCCAAATTTCACAAGTAGAACAAAAAAAACTTAATTTCACCTAGATTTTCTCATGCAAATGAGAGAATAGAGTTTTTACCCTCCTTCTTCGCACACCTGAAGAAGCTAAGATCTTCTAATAACAGGAACAGGCGAAAGCCTTAAAAAACATTTCCAGAAGGTTCTGATAGGAGACTCTTCGATTTGAACGAAATCAGCGAACCAAACTTGATGGTTACCATCGGACGAAAGCTCTGAGTGAGACAGATCGATTGGAGTGCCCTGATACCATATTAGACTCCATTATCAGAGTTAATCGAAGAAATTTAAAGTGAAAAGAAACCCTGATCAAGAGAGAGAAAAGAGAGAAGAAAGCAAGATATTTTCTTATTATGTTTTTGTGTCTCATTCTAGAAGCATCATCCGAAGTATACAGTCAAACAATGACTTATTTACAAATTGGACTGGGCCGGGTCCAATACAAAATTGGGCCCAAATAATAAAAGATCAAAGTTACTGACTACGCTAACTAATGGACCTTGTAGTGCATGAATTATTCTGCCCAACAACCACTATACACTCAAAAGAAATAACCATCTTTTAAGATTCCCACCTCATTACAATATCACTCACACACTCTATTTTCCTTCACTGACTAGATCGCCTGTGAGTACCTCACACTACTCTCTAACTCTCAGAAATACTTTGCTCTGAGATTGGTGTGTGATGCGAGGCTAGAATGCATAGTTTAATATGTAATATACCTTACATTTGAGGTGCGTTAATGATAAAAATACACTTTTTATGTGCTTAATGGAGTTTATTTCATGTGTAGGTGAATTGGAGATGGAAACAGAGCTAAAGGGATGCAAATACGTCGAAAATACACAAAAGGAGACACCCGGGCGATAGCCGGACGTTTGCCCCCCTAAAGCTTGACCCTACATGGCGTTAGGGGGGCGTTTACCCCATAAGTCCAGGCAGCCCCTGGCGTAGGGGGGTGTTAGGGCCCAAACGCCAGGCCTGACCTAGCCTTAGGGGTGCGTTAGACCCCAAATGCCCGGGGTCCCATGTTCGGTCAAATCCGAGTTTTGACGAGTTTAAGTGTTTCCCGATTGAAATAGAAGTCTCCTACACGTTTAGGGTTTGTCCTAAACTTATAAATAGACCCCAAAAAACACAAATTAGAGGTGATTCGTGGAGATTCGAAGAGATTAGAAGAGATTCGGACGGCAAGACATCGATTTGTACAGATTTTCTTCATTACTTTGTAGTTTAATTATGCAAGTTATTTTGGGTTTTATTCTTATGAATTTGTTTAGCTAACTTCTTTAACCTAGGATTTTGGTAGAACCCGTTGGAGGATGAACTTATTTTGTTATTAATATAGTTCCGATTGATTGATTAATCTCTATTTGTTCAACTACGTTCTTGTTGTAGTTAATTGAATGGCCATCAATTAGCTGTGCCTATTTATTATGTATCTACTTGAGAGAGAGTGCATATTTAGGTAGTTGTTTGAACAACATCACTCCCAGAGTATAGACGAAAGTCATAACCGAGGGTTTAGAGGTTGGATTAGAGATAACGATACCTCGGGTGCAATCTAAAGTGAACTGTAATGCAATCTAGCTAGCGTAACTTGAGAGAGTGCGTCTAGTAAATTATCATAATTACTTGAGAGATATTTATGGTAGATAGAGTGTTCATGATTGATAGAAACAAATAATCAAGCTATATGAAGTATCCCNACGGTATTATCAAGTATAGCTATAATTGTACATATTATTAGGTTTCAATTTGAGTTTTTTTTTTAGTATTTGATTTTTATTTTCTTTATTTTAGTTTTATTTGTTAAAACATGGCATCATGGAATTATGAGAGTTTGGATGTTGGTAATTCTACTTGTGATCCTCATTATGCGTATTATGGAGGACACCACCCAGAGAAAAATTATCAAAATATTCCCGAGAGCGAGTTATCAGCACCAATTCAATCTTATGTGTGGAATGTGTGTGATATGTGTGGTGGTCAAGATGGTCACTTTCAGGGTTGTGCTTATATTTCTTATCTTCCCCCAACCCCTTACTTTGATGA
>ML394742.1:0-11019 GCA_005239525.1 Nicotiana knightiana | reverse complement strand
GGGGGTAGAAATCTTATGTATCAAAAGAAAATACATGTCCTTTTATCTCTTCATTGAATATATGTTAGTATGTTGAAAATTAGATCTCATCTATCTATTTGGAGGGTCCATTCGACCTCTCCTTGTCTCATTAATTAATACAGTTGATTAATCTATTGATATGGCTGTCTTATTCTACACTGACATTTACATCAAATTAACCTTGATGCTGATGTAGCTATTAAGTGATTGAAAGTTGGTTCTTTTGTAGGTTTTATGTGCCGGAGAGGATTTTGCTACGGAAGAAACTGCAAAACGCATGATTAATCTATTGAGGCATTTTCAGGAAACAGTAGCAGCAGCCACCTGGGAATCAGCATGTTCCTTTCTATTGCCTCAGCAGAAGATGAAATTGGAATCCATCCTGTCACCTGAAAAAGATGTTAACATTTCAACCCACGCAATGAAACTACTAGTCTTGTGATCAAACATTTTGATGCTAAATTATCTCACAGGCTCAAGGTTGGTCATGTGTAAGAGTTGGTATGGAGAGTCTTGTCTAGTCATTTTCTCGTTATTGTTTTTTGTTACCAAAGTTAGACTCTTGCAACTATTTTGAGTATTTTCTGCCCCACCTGCTCCATCCGCATACGAAAAAGTGGATATCATCACAATTTCGTGTTGTATGACCCCGAAACGCCATAAAATAAACCCAAAATTCATGAGGAAACCGTAAGTATTCATCACTAGACCGTTTCCCATGGACCTACAAAATTTCAGCCCAATCAAAGCCCGCTAATATTTTTTTACAGAATCAACATATACTAATATACAAAAAAGTAGATATAATCACAGATTTGTGTTGCATGACCCTGAAACACCATAAAATGAACCTAAAAGTCATGGCGAAGCAAGGAGTATTGGTCACTAGGCCGTTCCTATGGAACTACAAAATTTCAGGTTAATCAGAGTCCATCAATTTTTTTTTATAAAATTACCATGTACTAATACGTACGAAGGATATAATCACAAATTCATGTTGCATGACCTCGAAACACCGTAAATGAACCCCAAAGTCATGTCTAAGCAATAAGTATTGGTCACTAGGCCGTTTCCATGGACTTACGAAGTTTAGTCAATTGAAGTCCATAATTTTTTTTAAACAGAATCAACATGTGCTAGTACGCACGAAAACTAAAAGTTCGCATTGGATGACACCAAAATGCCATAAAATAAGCCTGAAAGTCATGGCGAAACAATAAATATTGTTCACTAAGCCGTTTTTCATGGACCTACAAAATTTCAGGCCATTCGGAGTCCATCAAAATTTTTTTCGCAATCCGCATGTACTAATACATACGGAAAGTGGATATGATAAAAATATCCGTACTGTATGACCCCATAACGCCATAAAATGAACCTGAAAGTCATGACGAAGCAATAAGTATTGGTCACTAGATCGTTCTTATGGACCTACCAAATTTCAGGTCAATCGGAGTACGTAAAAGATTCTGTAAAATCAGAATGTACTAATACACAAGAAAAAGTGTATATAGTCACAATTTAGTGTTGTATGACCCTACAATTTCAGAATATGAACCAGAAAGTTACGGCGAAGCTTAATTTAAAAAAAAACTCTTTCTTGTTTATGAAAAGATCCTTCACATTCTGAAGGATGTACTCAATGAACTTCTGAAACAAGAGGCTGCATAATTTTGTGAAGGCCACCTTTCTGGATCTAGTGAAAGGAGAAACACATAACCTTCTTTGACTTCCGTAGAAGATAAGTCTCCCCTTGTACCTAAAATACTATCTCCAACTTGCATTCCATGTTACATCCTTAATCCTCCCTTTTTGAGTTTCCCAATGTGATGACTCAAAGAGTCATCTTGTGTTTTAGGACTCTATTATGAGCTTGTTAGCCTTTAAAATCTCATTTTTTTATCCTTTTCGATTTACGTGCGTAGTCCGGGCATAATTTCGGAAAGCCTTTACGTGAAAAATTGAAGAAATAATAATTTTTGGCATTTAAAAGTGATTTTAGTTGACTTCGATCAACGTTTTGAGTAAACGGACACGGACCCGTATTTCGATGGTCCCGGTAGGTCCATAGTAAAGTATAGGATCTGGACATATGGCCGGAATCGAATTCCATGATCCCTAACTCGAGAAATGAATTTTTGATTAAAAATTTAATTACTGAAAATTAATGATTTTAAAGATTTTGCTTAATGTTTGATCTTGATGGTATCTGGTCTGAATCTTGGTTACGGAGCCAGGTACATGTCTGTTATGATATTTAAACCTTGTCTGTGAAATTTGGTGAGATACGGAACTGATTTGACGTGATTCAGACCTTCAGTTGAGAAAATAGTAATTTTAAGGTGTTCTTGAGAAATTCATATGTTTTGGTGCTAAATTTGTAGTTCTAGGAATTATTTTGGCAATTTGATCGCATGAGCAGGTCCGTATGATATTTTTAGACTTGTGTGCATGTTTGGTTTGGAGCCCCGAGGGCTCGGGTGAGTTTCGGATAGGCTACAGAGTGAAATGAACTTAGGAAAAATTGCTGGTGTGCTTGAGATCTGCAGGTCTCGCAATTGTGAGGTCTAGCTCGCAAATGCAAGCCTCTCATTTGCGAAGAAGCTTCGCATTTGCGAGAATGGGCTGGGCTAGGTAGTCTCGCATTTGCGAGTAAAAGGGGTCGCATTTGCGAAAGACCCAGTTCGCATTTGCGACGAAATGATCGCATTTGCGATAGCTGCAGAAATGCGAAGGACTCACATTTGCGAGCTTCACAATTGCGAAACTCTGGTAGCAAATGTGACATCTGCAACTGATAGGCCTTGACTTAGACAGAATTTTTCTCATTTTTTAAAATTCCCAAACACAAGAAACCCTCTAGGCGATTTTTCAAAGGCAATTTCTTCCCCAAATCATAGGTAAGTGATTCTTAACTCATCTCTTTCAATCTTTCACTTCATTTTACAAGATTTCAACCTAAAATCTAAGGTTTTCATGGTGGGATTGGGGATTTTTGGGTAGAAATTAGGTATTTCAAAATTTGGGTATTTACACCTCAAATTGAGGTCAGATTCCAAAACTAATTATATATCCGGGCTCGGGGGTGAATGGATAATCGGGTTTTGGCCCGAATTTTGAGTTTTGACCAAGCGGGCCCGAGGTCGTATTTTTTACTTTTTGGGGGAAAATTTGGGAAACATATAATTATGTATCGGGACTGATTTCTTTAGCAATAATTGATGTTAAGTTAATTATTACTAGATATGAGTAGGTTGGAGGTGAATTCTAGAGGAAAAATGGTACTTGAGCAGTGAGTGGCCTGCAGATCAATGTAAGTGTCGTGTCTAACTTTAGCTTGAGGAATTAGGTGTTGTATGACTATTTTCTACGTGTTTGGTTGTTGAGTGTAATGCATGGGTGAGGTGACGAGCACCTATACGTTGTTGTCGAGTCATAGCATGCAAGTGAGTCCTATTGTTGTAACTGTTGTACTCTTTAATCAACTTGTTCATGTTTAGTTGCTAATTGATATATTTGATATTTCTTATCCTGTTTTTACTGGAATTTGGTAATTGTTGAGTATTGACTCAAGGTTGAGATCGGCATTGTGGCATTAAATACTGAAGTAAGATTGATTTATGATATTTCTGTATCTGTGTTGCTATCGATCTTTGTTTTGGTTAGGAAGAGTGTAAAGCACGAAGGGTGATGTCGTGCAATGTTTGTGAGTGAGTCTTAATGCACGAAGGGTGATGTCGTGCCATGTTTTGTGAGTGATAAAGCACGGAGGGTGATGTCGTGTTATATTATGAGAGGGTTAATACACGAAGGGTGATGTCGTGCAGTTTTCCTTTGCTGTTTTATCTGCTTAGTTCATTTAAGGCATATTGTCTGATTCTGTCTTATCATTATTTCTCATTACTTATATTGTGAACCCCCACTGTATGTCCCCTTCCCTTTATTTCCTGCTCTATTTCTTCTATCATCCGTTGTTGCTACTTGTATGATTATTCTGCACAGGTTATATGTGGATGTCTTGTCCTAGCCTCGTTACTACTTTGCCGAGGTTAGGCTTGACACTTACCAGTACACGGGGTCGGTTGTACTGATGCTGCACTCTGCACTTTCTATGCAGATCTTGGTGTCGGTCCGAGCTGATTCTGAGCTTTGTCGTTGACTTCTTCACCCGGAGACCCAAGGTAGATCTGCCGGCATCCGCAAACTCCCGGAGTCCCCTCCTATATGTTCAATTACTATTTTTCTTTAGTTCATTAACAGTTGTATACTTTTCCTTCAGCCAAATACTTGTAGATAAATCATAGTAGTCTGTTAGATGTGACTCCAGATCATGGGTATATATATATATATGCGCGGTGTTATTATGGAATTTTCTTATTTAATTTATCATGTGTTGAATCGTAATAATTTCCGCAAGTTTAAAAAAATTTTATGCTGTAAACCTCTAATGTTGGCTTGCCTAGAAAGTGAAGCGTTAGGCGCCATCACGGTCCCGACGGTGGGAATTCAGGTCGTGACACCCTGTCACGCCCCAAAATCGAGGGACGAAACCGGTGCCTAACCAGGTGAACCCGGTCATGCGGACCTGAATTTCCTTTCCTACCCAACGCGTTTCCCCCGTATATACAACGCACCATATTCCATATGAAATAACAACTTAGGATTTAAGCGTGGATTTACAAACTTAAGTTCATTTCTCTTTTAGCATTTCAACAGTTGATTCCCAAAAACATGCACAATACATATTTAACTTTCCAACACGGACCACGATTTCCGAATACGTACAGTTACTACCCAAAATACATATATACACCCACATCATGTCTAAGGAGCCTCTACGAATACTAGGAGTTTATACAATACTTGCCGGTAACAGGGCCCCGGCTATACCTTACAATACATAACAAACTCAAAACAGATGGCTTGAATTAAAGCCCCGGGAGGAAGTGGGGCTCACCAATACTGCTGAAAGATGAGGAGGAGGCACCACTAACGGCGAGCTGAGCTACCTGCTATGGACCCACCTACATCTATATAAAAGATGTAGCTCCCGACAAAAGGGATGTTAGTACTGTGGAATAGTACTAGTATGTATGAGAAAACTTTACTCAAAGTAAAATCAAGGGATGCACAGATACAAAGCAGTTAAAGGAGCCAACACATAACACACAACAATACAGAAACAAATACAATTGAGAGTCTCACAGATTCTTATTTCAGCACAATCACCTTCCGCCCTTGTTACTTCTCAACAATCCACCCGTATTACTCCCTGTTGTGGCGCGCAATCCGATCCCACCGGACAATCACATTTCAACTTTATTACATTCTGTTGCTGCGTGCAACCCGATCCCACCGCACAATTTACACTCCATCCTTGTTACCTCTCCACCCTTATTACTTCGCGTTGCGGCATGCAATCCGATCCCACCGTATAATTTACACTCCACCCTTGTTACTTCTCCACCCTTATTACTTCGTGTTACGGCGTGAAACCCGATCCCACCGTACAATTTACACTCCATCCTTGTTACCTCTCCAATGTTATTACTTTGTGTTGCGGCGTGCAACCCGATCCCACCGGACCGTCACATTTCATAGCAAACAATAACAACCCACAATTCAATCACATGGCTTCATATCATCAAGAGTAAAACTTTATAACACCCAAACAATCATGTGTTCACAATAGTCTTTATCATCCACTAATTCAACCACAAAGATGCTCATCAACAAGAATATAAATTCATTACAACCAACAATTCATATGAAGTTAAGCCACAATAAACCTTGCCAACAATGAGTCATATACGATATTTCCATGGTCATTTAGTTCAAATAGATCAATTCACAACTCCCTTTCATAACTTGTTACACAACCCTTATCACTTAGATACATTTACACATTTGAGTTTGTTACCATTGTTTCATACCAACATACTCAATCATTTAACGAACCTTGCACATGACAGAGTAATCACATAGAAATCACCTTTCACAATTTCAATTATCACGATAGTCGACTAAGAAAAATCAGAGAATGAAAGATCACACATTAACACAACCAGACAATCAATTCACATATAATCAGCAAGAAAATCATACCGAATGTTGGGACACCAACAAGGTGACTCTACGAAGATTAAAGTTAGCCATACATACCTCGAGTCGTCCCCTTTTAATTTCTATCACAATTCACCTGACCGTCTAGCACCGTCAATCTATTCCACAATGTGACATATTTCACTTAGAATTAGGAATCTTGGACCCAGTTGAGCATTTAATCAAACACTATGTGACCCCTTAGACTACTAACCCCCTTTTGAGAATAATTAACCAAACTTATTTTTCCCTTTAGTAGATTACGGAGTTTAACTCACATGCATGCAAGATTTCAACTTTTATTTTCAAGAACCAACCTAGGTGTGTTTTATTCTTACCCAAAATCTGAGAAATTGGGGAAATAGGGTGAAGGCTTACCTCTTTTAGTGAAGAAGATGACAATAACTCGATAATTTCCGGGCTTGAGTGATTTTGGAAAATCTAATTGGATGATGTTGAAACCTTCTCTCTCAAGAACTCTCTTTTTCTCTCTCTATTTTTGGTCATAAAATCGTTAAAAATGAAGGGAAGGGGAGTTTTATAAAATAGGGGGTCGGGTTTTAAATTTAGAAAACAGGAGCCCCGACACAGAGATGCGGTCAGGAATGCAATTGCATTCTTGATGAAGTCCGCATTTCTGTCGCATAGTTGGCCTTCAAATGGGCCAAAATGGGAACCACACTACCCAGGTATGCGACTATTATGCGGTCCGCATACCTGTTATGCGATCGCATTGTGCGTCGCATAATCTCCCTCGCAAAAACCATGGGGCAAGAATGCGACAACTATGTGGCCCGCATTCGTGAAATGCGATCTCATTCTAGGCCGCATATTTTTCCTCAAAATGGACAGGAAACTTTCCAGGTATGCGGTCCGCATACCTGTTATGCGATCGCATAGTGCGTCAAATAACGCCCAATTTCTTGAAAATTTACTCTTTCAAGTTCTGGGATACTTTTTACTCAAAATAGGACCGTTTTAAGAATTTCTACAGTTATAACAGCACAGGGACCTATTCGGGCATTATTTTAGACATAGAAATTACACGGGTCTTTACATCCTCCCCCACTTAAAATTATTCGTCCTCGAATGAGGATCGGGAAATCATTTGGTTTTAAAAACACAATATGCCAACCCCCAATTTTTACTAACTCCGATATTTTCTGAAAAGTTCGCCAGAATTTTCTCTGTAATTAGGAATATCTACCTGTCAGAGAGCCCCCGAAACACATATTCTTAACCAATTCCACATATAACTAGCTATTCACGACCTTGCACATAATTTGATCACCTCGACAAGTCCCATATAATTAAATTACTTCAACATGTCATATACACTTCAATTAATCCTTACCAATCTACACTTCAATTAATCATTTAACCATCACATGAGTGTCACATAATATTCATTTACTCCAAGGGGTTGGACATTACTCAAATAGTCACAACATACACATTATGGCACAACTTGAGAAGTTACAATAGTAGAGTAATTAGGGGATCGTGCTTTTGCACAAAACTGAATATAACATATAATTTCTTAGAGATGATAGTTCGCACGATCACTACTAGACTTATTCAAACAAATGGGGATATTTTTCATTCATTTCATTTTCCGCTTCCCACGTGGCTTCCTCAACTTGCTGATTTCGCCACAACACTTTAGCTGAAGCAATTTCTTTGTTCCTCAATCTACGGACTTGCCTATCAAGAATAGCAACCGGAACCTCTTCATATGATAATTCTTCATTAACCTCAATAGTCTCAACTGGCACGATGGCTGATGGATCTCCAACCACTTTCTTCAACATAGACACATGGAACACTAGGTGCACTAATGACATTTCAGGGGGCAATTCCAGCCGATAGGCCACCTATCCTATCCTTTGAGAGATCCGATACGACCGACATACCTAGGGCTCAATTTTACTTTCTTCCCAAACCGCATTACTCCCTTCATGGGAGACACCTTCAAGAATACCCAATCATCTATTTGAAACTCAAAATCTCTTCGACGAACATCCGCATAGTATTTCTGACGACTCTGAGCAGTCTTCATCCTTTCCTAAATGACTTTAAATTTGTCCATATCTTGGTGCACAAGATCTGGTCCTAGAAATTCTGCCTCACCAACCTCAAACCATCCGATCGGAGACCTACACCTCTTTCTGTACAATGCCTCAAATGGATCCATCTGAATACTAGCATGGAAACTGTTATTATAGGTGAACTCTATAAGCGGCAAGTGATCATACCAGCTACCCTTGAAATCTAATACACAAGCCCGTAACATGTCTTCAAGTGTCTGAATGGTCCGCTCTACCTGCCCATCAGTCTGTGGATGGAATGTTGTGCTGAGATTTACCTGCGTACCCAAACTTTGCTGAATTTTCTTCCAAAAGTTAGATGTGAACTGGGCCCCTCGATCCGATATAATAGATACTAGAGTGCCATGGAGCCTGACTATTTCTTTGATATACAACTGAGCGTACTATTCTGCAGTATCGGTGGACTTGACTAGCAAGAAGTGAGCTGATTTCGTGAGCCGATCCACTATTACCCAAACTGAGTCGAACCGACGTGGAGTGCGAGGTAACCCCACCACAAAGTCCATATTGATCATCTCCTATTTACACATCGGTATTTCCATAAGCTGCATAAACCCACCGGGCCTCTAATGCTCGACCTTCACCTACTGACAATTCGGACACCTAACCACAAAGTCCGCCACACCCCTCTTCATACCATTCCACCAATAAATCTCTTTGAGATCATGATACATCTCGTAGAACCTGGGTGTACTGAATACCTGGAATTGTGAGCCTCTACCATTAACCTCTTCCGAAGATCATCCACGACCGGAACACATAGCCTCCCTTGGCACCGCAAAACACCGTCATCATTGCCGAGTGAAAATGCTATAGTGTTATGATTCAGAATTACCTCTCTCAGCTGTACCAATGTTGGATCCTTGAATTTTTTTTCCTTGATTTCTGTTACAAGCGAAGATTCTGCTCCATTACGCAGGTTAAAAGACAGACCCCCAGACTAGCCAACTAATAAACCTCCCGAGCCAAAGGCCTCTGGCCTGCTTCCAACTGAGCCAAGCTACCCATGGATTTCCGACTAAGAGCGTCGGCTACCACGTTCGCCTTCCCTGGATGGTAAAAAATATTCATATCATAGTCCTTGAGCAACTCTAACCACCTCCGCTGCCTTAAGTTCAACTCCTTTTGTTTGAATAAATATTGAAGACTCTTGTGGTCTGAGAACACGTCCACATGGACCCCATAAAGATAATGGCGCCAGATTTTGAATGCGAACACAACCGCTGTGAGCTACAAATCATGCGTCAGATAATTCTTCTCATGATTCTTGAGCTGTCTAGAAGCATACGCTATAACCTTCCCGCACTGCATCAACACACACCCCAAACCAACCCTTAAAGCATCACAATAAACCACCAATCTCTTTGTAACCTCTAGTAAGGTCAACACCGGCGCCGTAGTCAATCTCAATTTCAATTCCTGAAAACTCTTTTCACAAGCATCGGACCACTAGAACTTAACCGCCTTCTGCATCAGCTTAGTCAATGGGGAGGAGGGTAGAGAATCCCTCCACGAACCTCCGATAATACCCAGCCAAACCCAAGAAACTGCGAATCTCTGTCGGGGACGTTGGCCTAGGCCAATCATTCACCGCTGCAATCTTTTGGGGATCAACCCGAACCCCCTCCCTGGAAACAACATGGCCCAAAAAGGTGACTGCTTCTAGCCAAAACTCACATCTTGAAAACTTTGCATACAATTATGTGTTGATGAAGAGTCCGCAGAACTGCCCTGAGGTGATTAGAATGATCCTCCTGACTCCGCAAATAAACAAGAATATCGTCAATGAAGACAATCACAAAGGAGTCGAGAAACGGTTTGAAAACCCGATTCATAAGATCCATAAAAGCCGCTGGGGCGTTGGTTAGCCCAAAAGACATTACCAGAAATTGAAAGTGCCCATATCGAGTCCTAAAGGCAATCTTAGGAATATTCTGCTCCCTGATTTTTAACTGGTGATACCTGGACCGCAAATCAATCTTTGAGAAGAACCTAGCACCTTGCAACTGATCGACCAAATCATCTATTCAAGGCAATGGGTATTTGTTTTTGATGGTGACCTTGTTGAGCTGCCGATAATCAATATACATCCGAAGTGACCCATCCTTCTTTCTGACAAAAAGAACCGGTGCACCCCAAGGCGACACACTTGGCCGAATGAAACCTTTTTCTAATAGACCTTTCAATTGTTCCTTCAACTCCCTTAATTCTGCTGGCGCCATCCTGTAAGGTGGAATAGATATTGGTTGCATATCTTACAATACATCAATCCCGAAATCGATCTCTCTATCTGGAGGAATCCCAGGAAGCTCNGTGGTATCCCGACCACGCACCGTGACAACACAATTCCTATAGACTCGCACGGCCGTAATGGAATCACCAACCGGAGTCGACACAGAGAATGACTCGTGAAGCTGTTTGGGTTCTATCCCAAAATTTGAAGCAATAAAGGGGGAAACATATGACAAAGAAGACCCGGGATCAATAAGAGCATAAACATCATGTGACTGAAAAGTCATAATACATGTGACAACATTTCGGGAAGCCTCCGTATTCTGGCGACCACTCAAAGTATAGAACCGACTGGGTCCCCCTCGACCCCGTGATCCACCCCTAACTGTACCGCGCCCGGCTGGAGCTGGAGGGCGTGCTGAAGATGTAGCGGCTGAAGAGCTGGATGGCTGAGCAGTACCCCTACCCGCGCCCTGACTGGGTGCACGGAAAACTCGCTGGATATGGCCTCTCTCTCCACATCTATAGCATACCGGTATATCCAAGTAACAAGGCT
>ML394741.1:59907-110272 GCA_005239525.1 Nicotiana knightiana | reverse complement strand
CATAAATAGCCCCTCGGGCCAAAACATGAATCATAAATCGCCCCTCGGGTAGAACATCACTCAACATACCTCACAGTCACTCAGTATCAGCCTCTCACGCAACCTCACTATCACTCATGCCTCCCAATCACTCTTCACTCGGCACTTGGCACTCGACACTCGACACTCGCACTCAGTAGGTACCTGCAATCACTGGGAGTGTGTATAGACGCTGGTGGGGCTCCTTCATCCCAAGCGCTAATATCAAGACACCTCGTGGCATATCATATCCTCACAATCAGGCCTTCGGCCTCACTCAGTCAACAACTCTCAAAAGCCCCTCGGGCTTATCAGTAAAATGAGGTACTCGACCCAAAAACATCATTTTATATCTCAAAATAGTGTAAATAAGGCGGAGTTTTGAAATTAGTTAGACATAACATGACTGAGTGTAAATCATAAGTCAACACTGTGAGAAAATAGTAGTAAAAAGCCCCAAGGGGTCTAAACAAGTCGGCACGAGGCCCCAAACATGGCTTACAACCCAAATATAGTAGTAGTTTCAGAACACAATTTAACATATGATTTAGAGTAAAATACGCAACTCAATAGTTGCCGCGGAAAGGACCAAGTCAAAATCCAAAAATCAGTGCACTTCATACACTCGCCATCCGACATGTGCGCCACTCTAAAAATAGTGAGAAAATACGAAGTCTGGGGTTTCATACCCTCAAGACAAGATCTGTAGTTATTACCTACCTCCACCGGGCCAAGATACTAATCCGCGATGCTCTTGCCCCTCGAATCGGATCCCAATTGCTCTGAATCTAACCAAAACCAGATTAACATCATCAATATAGGCTAAATGAATAAGGCTCAATCGAAAACTATTAATTTTTGGCACAATTCCCGAAATTGGCCAAACCCGAGCCCCGGTCCCACGTCTTGGAATTCGATAGAAATTACATCACAAGAATCCTTATCCCTTCCCGAGTCTACACATATAAAATGCATCAAAATCCGACCACAAACAACCCCTAAATTCCTTAGTTATAAGTCTCAATTTCTCAAGTCCTAAACCCCCAATTTATGCCATTTAATCTACTAATTCCAAGTCTAATCCATCACATAACAACATAGAATCGAGTTTATAGTCCGAGAAACTTACCTCCACTGAAGACCCTCGAAATCCTCCTTCAAATTGCTCCCAAACTGGCTCAACCCGCATGCAAAAAAGACGAAAAATGCCAAAAATTCACGGAGGCACATATTTATACTTCCTGCCCAGTTAATCTGCACCTATAAAAGATTCTCCGCACCTGCGGACCCGCACCAGCTGTCCCAGGTACGCACCCGCGAAAAATCACTTAAAGTCCAAACTCCGCACCTGCGACTCTGCAGGTGCGGTCCCACGTCCGCATCTGCGGTCCCTCACTGAGCTGCCCAATTTTCGCATATGCGGATTCCTTTCCGCTTTTGCGGGCCCGCACCTGTGGTTCCCCATCCGCAGGTGCGGCCACACTAGTAAAATTACACAAGCTGCAACTTTGGTGCAATTTCCAAAGTCCAAACCTCCGTTAACCATCCGAAATCAATCCCGAGCCCCTCGGGGCCAAACCAAACATACCAACACATCCCATAACCTCATTCAAACTTAGTCGAGCCTTCGGAACACCAAAAACAACGCAAAAACTCCAAAATCACATCAAATTCAACCCTATGAACTTTGAAACTTCTAAATTTCGCCAAGGATGTCGAAACCATCCAAAACACATCCGATTGACCTGAAAATTTGCACACATATCCAAAATGACATTACGAACCTGCTCTAACTTTCGGAATTCCATTCCGCCCCCGATACCTTATTTTTGCCTGCTGACTGGAAATCACCAAAAACTAACTTTCGCCAATTCAATCCTAATTCTACACCGGACATCAAAACTACATTCCGAACACACTCCAAAGTCCCAAATTACCTAACAAAGCTATTCGAGCCATAAAATCCAAGTTCCAAGGTCGTTTACCAATAAATCAACACCCAGTTGACTTTTTCAACTATTAAGCCAATTAAGAGACTTAGTGTCTCTGTTCTCACCACGACCACTCCGAACCCGGACCAACCGGCCCAACACAACATAAATAGGCTAAGCAGCATATGGTAAAGTAGAAACGGGGGAAACGAGGCTAATCTCACGGAACGACCGGTTGGGCCATTACAACTACTCTAATGACTAAGAGTCATATCTTTATAATAAATTGTTTTGCCACCTATCATTTCAAGTGATGAGTAATTTGATTTGAATGGAGGGCTTCCATCTCACGCTTTTCTAATACTTATCCAATATATCCCATTACCCAGTAATTAACCAATTACCCGCATAATTGAGAATTATTCCCACTTACTTAAAATACTACTCACTTTTCACATACCTTATACACCTTACTATCATGGTCATGTGGTACCTCGTATGACACTAGTCCATAAATACCGAGTATTTTATCTTGGGCCGTATTTTATCCCAACATGCCAAACTTGGACGAAAATTCATTTTCTTTGACTTGCTTCCCCTCTTACCTTCACGAATTAACTTAGCACTTGTTTGAAATAGCATAATCCTTAAAATCTCAAAATAATACCATCCTCGAACTTATGTCGATTAAATTACGATAAAACTTTAACATACGAAAATGGGGGATGTGACATCATTCCCCCATTTGGAACCATCGTCCTCGAATGTTGACTGGTGCACTTATCATTCTCATAACCCATAGATATTATGAATACTTTAGTTTTCCTCTTTCCATCTAGGAAACTGTTCTATGAATAAGTCCAAGGCTAGGGCATTCCTCTCTTTAGTCCTCTTCCCCATACCACGACTTGTGGTCGGGATCTTTCCAATCTCGTAACTATCAATGATGTAGCCTGTACGACTTTGACCTTGTAAGTACGTCTATATGACTCGGCTCCCCTTTTTCCTCTAGCTTCTAGCCAATCTCTAGGCCTCACTTCGCAAACATATACAGAGCTTGATGAACTGTCCGTCTGGACATTTGTAGGTATACTAAAGTTCTTTGCTCGATATTTTGTTGAAATTACAGTTATTGCTACATCTTGTTTCATAGAACTGGTTATCTAACCGTGTGATTTTACTGCATCCAGATAGGTCATACTGTACCAGAACTCTTACTTTGATTTATCGTTACTGAGGTCTGCTTCCAACTCAATGTTACTCTCATTTCTCATCCCATATGTATAAGTCTAAGTCATTTAATGCTTTCTCATTACTGTTTATCTTAAGAATGACACCTTGATCTCATCTCATACTGTAGAACTTTTATCCATCTATTGTTGATTTACGCTAATATTGATCCATCATCTACCGCTTTGTGAATCATGAAACATTTATAATGTCATGCATATGCGTATAAATCCCATATCATGCATAGGTATATGCATACATAAAATCATCAAGCCTCTAAGGGCATCCCATCATATCATCTCGGACTCTGTGGGTGAAATCATCAATGTATACCAGTTGATCAGGTCGTGGTGCGTTTATAACGCCATAACCTTTCTCCATACCCCATATACATATAATATATACATATATAACACCATCTGGTCATGGGTCAATGTATATGTATAAATGAATGCAATTCATAAGAAGTAAGTCAATAAGATCTCTCAGAATGTTATAAGCTCAATATGCCTTCGGATAAACTTTATCAACTTACATTTCGGAGACCCATGAACAAAAAATATAATAATAGGACACATGGGGAATCAAGAACATAGGCACCCCTAGTATTTCTATGAATAGAGTCATTTATGAAAGTTGTACGTTTGCTCATTTCGATTGTATCATATGGATCATGCCAAAAGGAAAGAAAGGATAGCCTTAACATACCTCAAGTCGTCAATGCAGCACAACAACCAGCTTATGACAACAAGAGCGCCAACCCTATAACAAAGAAATATATGTACAACTTAGATGACACTAGTGCATCACGTATCTCAAACGATAACTCGATTCTAAAATAAAACAGCAGCATTTCCCCTGATTTTACTGCTCCTTCAAGCCTACTTTAGGCGAGATACAACCACAATACAGTCAGCAACTCAAAACCAGCCTAATTACAATTTGGGACATTCAATACAACAAAAACACCAAATATACCATTACACACCCAATCAACGAGTTATCAATTAGCCTTAAGCTGCAACGACGAGCGACCATCCTACTACCCTACCACATGTGGCATTTGTCCACGCCCTTCATCCTTCCAAACTCCATAAATTAGCATCACAATGGTCCAACACGAATGGACTACAAAATAGTCCACTAAAAGTGGAATAAATCGAACTCACGACTTTCGATCACCGTCCCGTGAGTTCTAACTATTAGGAAACCAATTTATCAACCTTCCTTGATATTTAAACACTTAAATACAGAAATTAGACATTTTCTTAACTATTAAGTACCTTTCAAAACTCAAACTACAAATAAAAAGAGAGGTGGTATAATGATACTTACGTCGTAGGGACCGTTCTAATGTTATCGCTTCTCGCTTTCGTACCCGGGATGTTAATCTTCTTCGAAACCCTATTAGAGAGATCAAGGATGGGTTTTATGGTTGTTCTATGGTCGGTTTCTATGTAAAAATGAAGAGACAGATGACTTAAGACCTATTTATAAACTTTTGAAAAGTCAAAGAGGTGCTAGTTTGGCAACCTAGCATTGACCCTTGTTCTGATGCTTATATCCTTTTATTTGGATGTCGTATGAATGAATGATTTAGAGAGTTGGAAAATAAATTCCAAGACCTTCAACTGGGTATATAATAAGTCCCAAAAATACCTCATATAACACACAAAATGTATTGCTCATAAAGCTTTAGTGACACACCTACTTGTCACCTATGTAGTCTGGGTAGTCTCACGAAGAAGAAAATATATCTCTACTCCAATGTCGTATCGATGAAAGGTTTAATGAGTTAGAAACTAGACTCATAGATGTTCAGTTTTATATTTGGATTATCCCACAATTCCAAGTATATTGGGAGAAAATCTTCGCTATATTTGACCTAGTTTTCAGCACATTTTGAATGTAACTTGTGATGACCTTTGCCAGCTTTTGTTCCACAACTTGCTTGACTTCAAAACGTAGCACACGACTATCATACGTATAAAATAACTCATTACAGAACCTCCTTATCATGGTAAGAACCCTAGTCTCACCCCAAAGTACACGTTATAACATTCCAAACTTGTCGACTTTCGACGAAACTTATTTCTTCGATTGGTTTAGCTTCTAAGCTTTCAAACCCTCTTGGTATTCGCTATTCACGATCTTAAATATTTGTAACCTCCAAGGTAACATGATTAACTTAATTTATAAACTTTTCAAAGATGCTTTTATTTCTGTGCTTACATCAATTGACTTACGACGTACTCTGACGTACAAAAACATGGGGTGTAACACCTTCCCTCAAATGCAATGTTCGCAAATGCGAACAAAATCTCGCATTTGCGAGACTTGAAGCCCCATACCAAAACCAGCAAAACTTTAACTCTTCTAAACCCTCCTTAACATGTCAGAAACCCACCCGAGTACCAAAGGCTCCACACCAAATATCCACACAAGTGCATAAATATCATACGAACTCGCTCGCATGATCAAAACACCAAAATAGCATCTAAAACCACGAATTGGACACCAAAACACATGAAAATCTCTATGAACTTCAAGAATTGCTAGAAATATAACCACGCGTCTGAATCCTATCAAACGAAATCCAAATTGCACCAAATTTTGCAGAAAAGTTCCAAATGGAAAAATGATCCTATTCCAAGCCCGAAACCAAAATACGAACCTAGTGGCCGTAAAGTCAAACCACGGCGAAACTTAGGAAAATTCTAAACCTTTAAATGGCCAATTTTTTCCATTAGTGCCGAAACCTTCTAGAAATATCCGAATGCAAATTCGGGCATACGCCCAAGTCCAAAATCACCATTCGGACCTACCAGAACCATCAAAACTCTGATCCAAGATCACATACACAAAAGTCAAACTTGGTCGACTCTTTCAACTTCAAGCTTCTCCTGTGATAGTCATCCTTCTAAATTAATTCGGAACAACTCGAAAACCATAGTTGACGATGCACGCAATTCATGATACACTGTGAAGCTATTAGTGATTTCAAACTGCCAAACAAAATGCAAATATTCAAAACTACGACTATTTCTAAGTTGGGGAGAATGTGAAGCCCCGTAAGTTTGTGCAAATGATTCGGGTTGACTTCAAGCTTAAAAATACAATTTAGATATAATGCGATACTAGCATGAATGGAACAAGTTCATTGAAATACTCGGATAAGAGGGTAATGAGGGTGCCAAAATGAAGTGTCTAAGAAAATAACTTTGAAAAAATGAAATAAGAAGATTAATAAAATCACTGAAGCCCTTTGTGGCCAAGATGCATGACCCATGCAAGCTATATGGCCCATTCCAGAAGAAGGGAGGAAGAGGATAAGAAAAGGCGGAATTTGTGTGGCCCACACAGACTCATGTGCTATAAAATAGAGGGAGTTCTAGGAGAGAGAAAAGAAGAGGATTTTGAAGGTTTTGGGGTTCTAGAGAGAGAAGTTATCGGCCATGGGCACTCCATATATCCAAGGTGAGTGTTTATCCATGCTTTATATTAATTAATGTTGATCAACACTAGTGTTAACATTGCAACATCTAGGGTTTGCGAGATTTCATCAAATCAACCAAGAACACCGAAAGAGGGATTTTCTAAGGTTTGCTTCCAAAGGTAATTCCCACTACTTGAAACTTATTTATGGAGTATAAATGAGTATTTTAATATTACTTATGAGTTGGAAAATGTCACGACCCCAAATCATAAATCGGCTGTGATGGCACCTATCGTGGAACTAGGCTAGCCGACAATCACATAATTACAGTTTCTTTCTAAAATCCTAACCAATTTCAACATTTCATAAAGTATACAGAATTACTGAATTTATTAGGCAAAATAAACAGCTAAATAGTCTAAACCATCCCCAAATTCGGAGTCAACAGATCATGAGAATCTAAGAATTATACCAACAAGTCTACTGTTATATTACAAAATCTCCAAACGAATAGCTAGATACAACGAAGGAAGGGAAAAACAGAGATGCTGCGGACGCTAAACAACTACCTCTATATCCCGAACTCCGGCTGCGCATGGAATAGATGGCTAATGCTCGGTATCTGCACCTGAATCTTGACACAGGGGTGCAGGGAGTAATGTGAGTACGCCAACTCAGTAGCAATGAGAATAAATCAAGTCTAAGCGGCAAGCAACACATAAAAATCAATATCATCAGTTCACAATATGCACAGCCTTTCTTTCCAACCCAGTATATACGTAGATATATGAAATCATCATGCCTTAAAATGAACTTCAGAAAAATCCTTTGAAAAAAATGAGGTTTTCCAACAATTTTAGAAATAAAAACAACCGAAAGATTTAGTGTAAAAATGAAATAAATCATATGTAGCCCCTTGGACTGAAACATGAATCATCAATCGTCCCTCAGGCATAACATCACTCAGCACCTCACAACCACTCAATATCAGCCCCTCGGGCAACCTCACTGTCACTCATGCCTCCCAATCACTCATCACTCGGCACTCAGCATTCAGTAGGTACCTGCACCTTACTGGGGGTGTGTACAGGCTCCGAAGGGGCTCCTTCATCCCAATCGCTAATATCAATCCACCTCGTGGCGTATCATATCCTCACAATTAGGCCCTCGGCCTCACTCAGTCAGAACCTCTCAAAAGCCCCTCGGGCATATCAGTAAAACGGGGTACTTGACCCAAAACATCATTTTATATCTCAAAATAGTGTAAATAAGGATGAGTTTCGAAAACAGTTAAGCACAACATGACTGAGTGTAAATCATAAATCAATAGTGAGGAAATAGCAATAAAAATCCCCCAAGGGGTCTAAACAAGTCGGCACGAGGCCCCAAACATGGCTTATAGCCCAAATATAGCAATAGTCTTTAGAACATAATTTAACATATGATTTAGAGTAAAATACGCAACTCAATGGTTGCCGCAGAGAGGACCAAGTACAATCAAAATATCAGTGTGCGCCACATACTTGTCATCCGACATGTGCGCCACTCTAAAAATAGTGAGAAATATGAAGTCCGGGGTTTCATACCCTCATGACAAGATCTATAACCATTACTTGCCTCTATCGAGCCACAATACTAATCCACGATGCTTTTTCCCCTCAAATTGGCTTCCGATTGCTCCGAATCTAACCAAAACCAGATTAACATCATCAATATACGCTAAAGGAACACAACCCAATCGAAAACTATCAATTTATAAAAAATTCTCAATATTCGGCCAAACCTGAGCCCTGGGCCCACGTCTCAGAATTCAATAAGATTTACATCACTAGAAACCTCGTCCTCCCACGATTCTACACATACCAAGAACACAATAATCGGACCACAATTGCCTACCCAAATCTCCAAAAGAATTTTCCAAACTTCCTCCCATTTTTCCAAACTTTTTCTACTTTAATTATTCAAATTACAAGCAATAATCCAAACATAATAGCATAGAAATGAGTTTTATAATCCGGGAACTTACCTCCACTGAAGACCCTCGAATTCACTTTTCAATTTTCTCTCAACTCAGCTCAATCCGCATGCAAGAATGGAGAAAATGCCAAAATATTCACGGAGGGGCCATTTTATATTGTTCTACCCAGTTAATCCGAACATGCAGACCTTTCCTCGCACCTGCGGACCCGCACATGCGGTCCCAGGTGCGCACCTGCGAAATCCCACTAACAGTTCAATTCTCGCACTTGCGATCCTTTTCTGCACCTGCGGCTTCGCAGGTGCATCCAGTTCTTCGCACCTGCAGATTCCTCCTGTCTGGCCTATCTTCGCACTTGCGCAGGGTCCTTCGCACTTGTGGCTGCCCATCCGTAGCTGCGGCCACACCAGTAGCTTAACACCAACAACTATTTGAAAATTTCCTAAGTTCAAACCTCCGCCAACCATTCGAAATCAATCCCGAGCCCCTAGGGGCCCCAACCAAACATACCAACACACCCTATAGCATCATTCAAACTTAGTCTAGCCTTCGAAACACCAAAAACAACACGAAAACACCAAAATTACATCAATTTCAAACCTATGAACTTTGAAACTTCTAAATTTCGCTAATGATGCCGAAACCAACCAAAAAACATCTGATTGACCTGAAAATTTGCACACATATCCAAAATGACATTACGAACCTGATCCAACTGTCAAAATTCCATTCCAACCTTGATAGGCTATTTTCCACTGCCGACCAGAAATCACCAAAAACTAACTTCCGCCAATTCAAGCCTAATTCTACACCGTAGATCAAAACTTTATTCTGAACATACTCCTCAGTCCCAAATCACCTAACGAAGCTATCCGAGCCATAAAATTTGCATTCCATGATCGTTTACCAATAAGTCAATTCTCAATTTGACTTTTCAACTATTAGGCTACATTAAGAGGCTAAGTGCCTCTGTTCTCACCACGACCACTCCGAACCCGAACCAACTGACCCAACACAATATAAATAGGCTAAGCAACATATGATAAAGCTAAAATGGGGATAATGGGGCTAATCTCACAGAATGACCGGCCGGGCCGTTACAGAAAAGTAGTTGAAATAGTGGAACATATGGACCCTAGCTTTGATATTGGAAACCTTGTTAGTAGAGAAGATGAATAGTGTTGGGTTTATTTGAATGACATCGTTTTGAGTTTCTAATGCAATGACTAGATTCCATAACACGTTTAATGGATGAATTTGAGTTAACATTCAAGGATTAACCTTGAAATGGTGAAATAAGGATTTTTATGAAAGTTGTGAAGTCGGACCTAAGAGCTAGGAACTTAGTTGGTTTAATGGCATTGTTTTGGTGCGTTGATGTTATATGTTAACTCATAAATCTTGGTATCGACTTGTTGATGGAGTTTGAGAATTTAAAACAAAATTGGAGCATCGTAGTACTAGTTTGAAGCTTGCACTTGAGGTAAGTTGATTAAACTTACTTTTCTCGAGTGACTTTCTTTAAGAGCACAATTTGGGTTAAGACATGAGTTAATTATATATGAGTGTGTCCGTACTTGTGGGAAAAAGTGGGTGATATGAAGTATCATGTTATTTTCTAAAAAAACCTTGTTTTAAATATTGGTTGGTAAAATGAAACTTGAGACTAACGTTATAGGTTTTGTTAAAGAACTTATGTTGGTGATAAAGGGATTAAACATTTAATTTTTATTGTTACCTTTGTTTTATAAAATGAGAAATATTCTTTATATTTCGATGTACCACTTTTAAAATATTTAAGGATTGGAATCTCATTTTGTTAATTGCTTAATATGAAATGAAAAAGGATTTTATTTTATTTTGTTCGAAAGGTTTGGATTGACTATAAATATCACGATTTGATAAAATAGATACTTAGAGGCTATTTTCAATAAATCTATTTTTTGGTATCAAATATTTTGGGTGTTACTTGTGTTCACCGAGATTGGCTTCGGATATATCATGTTCGTCGTCATGAAACTACACGTGTCGATGTAGGTGTAGATAGCCACTTTGTGGTATAGACTACGACATAGTATCCTCCTTGAGAGGATGCTATTTTATGCTATTAATAGCATGGGTTAGTCGATTCGTACGTCACTGGGATGACACGACCTGAGCAAGTAGGGCATATGATACTTACCGCTAGGTACATAACCTAGTTGACCTTCTTGTGGTTATGATGGTATAGTACTTCTGGTGAAAAGGTAACAAATAATTTTGTTATATTTAAGCCTAAGGAGAGGAAAGGGATTTCAATAACTTAATGAAGTTGAAATGGTTTTGCATGGTAATTATTATAATCATAGGTCAATATAAATGTTTAAAAAGTTTGTATCATGATTTATATTTTTGAAGTCTTTCGTTTAAAATGATAAAGAACATGAATTAATATAATTGTTATCATTTTATATCAAATTTTGGTTGCATTATTTTTGTAAGCCTTGTCCCAAGAACTTGAACTAGAGAGAGTTTATGATACTTATTGAGTACCGTGGTGGTGTACTCATCCCTTAGGGATCTCGCTTACTTAACATAATTTCAGGATTAGACATGGTATGTGATGAGCGGATGAATCTCTTTCCGCGGCATATAGCAAGGCACCACTTCTATTCCATGGTAGCCTTCATGTTGATCTTACTTACTTTTGGTTGGGTTAGTCCCAAGTATTTATTTCATGTTTGTCTCTTTGAGATTCTATAGACAATTGTTATTCTTTTGGAGTTGTAATCGAGAGTTATTCATATGGCATGCATGTAAGAAATATTTTTATTCTTTTATATCTTTCTATTATTGAAAAATATGGGTTTGAAGATTTTGTTTCTTGTTTGATTTTTGTCACTTAAAATAATTGTGTTTTCAAAAGGGCTTCCGCATGTATCTATCTTGCATATAGATGGGAATTCTTGTATGATTTGGTTCACTCGGATTGGATGGTGTGTTGGGTTCCGGTCACATGATTTTGGATCGTGATAGCATCGAAAAGATCTTGTGCCACAGTATCATCAAAATCACACGAGAAAGACCCCATACTACAATATCATCACAATCACCCGACAAAGACCTCATGCAAACACTCAATCAATCCGCCCACTATGTCCTTGTGTTCCATAATCCTAACAATGAAATGTGCCAAAATTACCATCAAAGACATATGCTCATAACTTGTCAACAAGGTGCACAAGGACATGATAAAAAATACGAACGAGTGTTCACTATATAAAGCATGAATATGGCTAAGTCAATTGTAACAATTAATTTCAAGCAGTCATACAAAGGATCACACATGTGTCACAGAGTGTACACATCCCAATCAAGGTACAACACAAGAACAAGTACGTATGTCTGTTTAAAATATACATGTGACTACGTTTGTACCATATTTAGCATCAATCTCAAGATTAGTTCATGTTCAAAATAATGTACTACTAGCCTCATATTAGTTCTAGCATAATTTATCGTGCTCATGTAGTCAATTAATTGATTAAAGCATAGAATCATGTAGAACACGACCAAACAAGGCATAGAGTAATCTAGAATCCACCCCTAATATTAATATCCCTGGCACATATATATACGTTCATCACCTCATGTATACATCTCCCCCTCATGTAGCAAATAATATCAATTATTAGAAAAAAATCCCTCAACCAAATCTAGGCAAGACATTTACCTCATCCGAGCAAATCCAAAGCTCCAAAATCGCATTTCCTTGAGAAATCTCCTCTAACCTACTCAGTTCTCGCCAAACATCAACCAAGGAAGTCAAGCAATTCCATAGGAAGTAATCCCAATCAATAAATCCTCGATCTTTGAAAATTTTCCAAAATGTCAACAAAAGTCAACTCTAGGCACGTGTTCCCGAAGCATGGAACCAATACCAAAATCTGATGACCCATAACCTGTTGAATCCAAATATATGATTGAATTCAAAAAGTCCAAATTGGTAACCAAATCCCCAAAATAAACTCTCTTAAAGTGTGGGAAAAAACCAATTTTTTCCTTCAAAATTTCATGATTAAAGTGTGTAATTCCATGGAAAATCAACATATATAATCATATCTAAGTAGAAACACTTACCCACAAAGTAGTAGCGAAAATCTCCTCAAAGATTTCCTCATATTGAGTTTCAACACTCAAAATAATGAAAAAGGGCTAAAACTAGATTTAAAACCCTCCTGCCAAGCCTCCTCTCACCTGCACAAACTTAGCCACAAGTGCGAATCCGCTTCTGCAAAAATACCCTCGCATTTGCGAGAAACCCTGAGCTAGCCTGACTGCGCTTTTGCGCAAGCACTTCTGCGATAATACACTCGCTCTCTTGGACGCGCAGATGCACCAAAACTCCTCATCTACGAACTTCCCCTCCTCAAGCCATCCTCGCAGGTGTGACCCCTCTAGTGTTTTTGCACCTTGCACCTACAGAAAAACCATCATAGGTGCACGACACCAGTACTAAACCTACCAAAACACTCCCCAATGCCCCGAAGCCAATTCGAAACATACCTGATGCCCCGGGGACCCCGTCCAATCATCCTAACATGTCCAAATACATTATTCCAACTTATCCAGAAGCTCAAAATATGATAAATAACATCAAAACCATGAATCGAAGATCAAAATCCATTCTCTTAACTTTGAAACCTTCAAACTTCGTTAAATGCGTCTGAATCATGCCGAAGTTAACTTCCGGTCAAATCTATGAACTTTCTAATTCTTCAAAACCAAAACCTTTTAGGGATATCCAAATTCAAATCTGAACCTACGCCCAAGTCAAAAATCACCATATGAACCTATTAAAACCATCAAATCCTGATTCTGAGGTCATTTACTCATAAGTCAAACCTTGATCAACTATTCCAACTTAAGTCTTCCAAACTGAGAGTCAACCTATTAATTCAACCCCAGACTACTGAAAAATCAAAACCGACTATGTACACAAGTCATAATGCATCAAGACCCTCAAAAACAAAATAATGTCAAATTTTCTGATAGGTCCTGATGGTGTCTAGGGTTTTCCCGAGGTATCACCTGATTCAAAAATCCTCGAGACACAACCCCCATTGTGTTGGAGGATGAGGGGTCAGAGTCTTTCAGTTCTGAGTGAGTAAAATAAGTCCCTCGGTCTGGAGTCATCAAGAAGCTAACCCTCTTCCTTGGATGGGGGAAAACGAATAACTGTGGCCGAGCCCTCCAAGAGACCTTCTTATCTTCATCCATTGCACCTTTATTCTCCGTGCCCTCCCCATACCAGTTCTTCAATGAGCACCAGTGTTTGCCTACTTTTGATTAATATTGCAATGGGGGTTAACCTTCTGAATCGCTCAAGAGAGGGGAAGACATGGCTGGAAGGATTTATAGGCCCCTTGGAAAGGGAGGAATTATTTGCCCAATCTGGGGCCGTGCTGGCTGATGACATACTTCACTATACCCTCCGGGTAATGTCTCTAATTTTTGTCTCCTTACCTTCTCTGTTTTATTTGCTTATAAGGCCAAGTTATTTTTTGTGCAGGTGAGTTTTATCTCAACTCGAATCGAAGAAAGGTTTTCATTCTATGAATGAAATATAGAGGGATTGAGGCAACATGCCAACGTTTGGGAATCTCGATGTTAGGTGGAGTTTTCAGAAAAGAAGACTTATGAGCTTTTAGCCTGCCTGAACAAGGACAAGATAAATGAGATAAAGAAGGAAGTCGAGAATATGGGCACCACGTACAGTGGCAGGATCAAGAGTTTGGAAGAATCTATCATCGAGAAGGAAGCGCAAGCAAGCAATTTGGATGACGAGCATGCCACTCTGTTTTATGACTTGCTGCGGGCCAAGTTGCATGCGTCTTACCTTGAGGAGACCATCAGATTATGGAAGGTCTCCACCGATGACCAACATGCCGAGATGGTGAGGCTGCCAGGAGAGGGGGACGATGTAGTCTAAGAGCTTGATCAGTTGAAGCTGCAATCGGAGCTGGTGCAAATTGTTATTTACCTTAAGTATAAGTTATCCACATTGGAGGATGTTCTTGCGGGGATTCCCAATCTAGATGATGATATAAACAAGACAACGATCTGCACGTGGCATCTTGCAAAGGGGGATTCCTGGGGAATGAGGGATTTTCCTTCCATAAAGAGGGAGGCGGCGAAGAACCTTTGAGTTTAAGTCCTGGCCCTTTGAACCCTTAGGATGGATCTCGTGATCCTTAGTTCCTAGGAGGGGACCATTGAGGCATAGTTCTAGTGCATAGGAGTTTTCAGGCATCACCTAGTTGGCTAAGTTATGTTTCTTTCTTTGCTTTTTTTTTATTTGAAGGTTATAGATCGGTCTTGTAAGGAACCTTATTTTAACTATATGAACAATATTTTTGACTTTAATCTATATTTCTGAATTTCACTAGCTGTGTCTCTCCGAGCCTCTAGGGGTTTTATTGCAGTCCCCGAGAGAGCATACTCGTATAGTGATTTGCAGTGTTCCTACGACATCAACTTCGTATGGCCACCAGAACATGTGCACGATGTTCGTTGCTTTCGAGCAAGATTTGATGCTTGTCATGAATGGTGACTTGAAAAGCCATGTCATTTTGTTTGGAGTCCTTTTAAGTACCTGATGTTGATGTCACACCTATTTAATCTGACTGGCATGTGGTTGCACCCGATTTTAATCGTCGTTGGGGATGTACTATTTGAACATGTATAAAAGGATGAGGATGGCTAATTGCTTGTTCTCTCATCCTTATTAACCTTCAAGCCTTAAAATTTCTTCTGAATTTTGATTCTACTCTCCTTCCCAACTCAAACACTCTTTAAAGACCAAGTCTCATCTTCGTCTATTGGATCCTCAAAGTCATTCCTTAGAATAGTTGTCGTTTACCTATCCTTATGATGCACAATAGGAAGCTTCGTATAACGCCGATAGAAAAGATGGGGGTATGTATCGCCCCTTCACTGCTGAAAAGGATAAGGACCACAAAAAAGGTGGATCTGGCTTCTTATTTAGATAGGACGGTCCCTGATATCGTACCTAGGAAGTTTGTCACGACCCCAATTTTCCTTTGTAGGATGTTGTGATGGCACCTAGTCTCTACGACTATGTAAGCCTAACATTTGATAACAACTTGTTTACCGTGGAAATGGTAATTACAATTATATTTGATTTTGTGGTTCTAAAAATATGTGATCTATTTTAATACTGATTGTTTAGGCAATAGATGTTAAGTGGGAGGTAAGAGAATGTGATAAGAGTGAATGATAATGAGATTGTGCAAACCGAGCAGTTAAGAGACAGAGTCGGCTTGGTCGAAATAGGCCTCGAAGTCGAGCTCGAGAGCTTGACAGAGGGCGGTCGAAGAGGATACAACAGTATTGAAGGCCTCGAAGATGACCTCTTTATGATCAATAACGAGTAATCAATTAGGAACAATTGATGAACACAATAAATTAAAGGCAATAAATCAATGGTAAAAAATGTTTGAGTTAAGGAGCAGAGAATGTTCTTGTTCTTGTATTGAATATCATATATCTTACAAAATGACAAGGGTCCCCTATATATAAGAGGGGGAACCCCAACATAGTACATGTGTAATTATTACAAAGACAAACAGCTGGTACAACTATTTAATGTCACGGTACGGACTTGTACTATCTTTGCAGTCTTGGTCAGCCTTAACCACGTGACCTTTGGGAATTTCCCGCTTTTTCATGATTGTCTCTGATCTTTACTCTGCTTTGAGGTACATTAATACTTTGGGATATAGTCCTCAAGGAATTCTTCTCGGGGTTTAAATTTTGATCCTGATCAAATACAATCGAGGTCGAGGCTCGGAACGCTGTAGAAACCATAAAATCGGCCTTCGCCAGTTTTGCCGTATACAGATAGTCCCCGCGTTTCTTGGAATGGAAAGACAAGAAATGATTTGAATTCACCATTTTTTTTACGCCTCCATCAGTCTGTTAGTTGTGTCATGTAAGTGACTGATGTGATAGGGGAGATGCCTACAAGCTACATTTGCACAATTCTCGAAAAGACTCAAACTTATTACGACAGTCGGCTATCTTGTAGCTTCCCCCTACATGCACGGCTAGCCCCTATAAGTACTCCTTCTCCTTCCCATTATCTTTCATTACTTCTTCTGATCTCTTCTAAAAAGAGCTCTCACTTCTTTGTTGTATCCCTTTCTTGATCAGCTCTTTCTTGTTTCCTTTTTAGCAGGAATGACGAAGGCCTCAAAAACCATTCCGCGAGATGATAAAGCCTCTTCATCTTCACGTTCCTTTAAGGGTAAGGCGAGATGACCCCCAAGTATTGAGGAATGAATCCCCAGGCCCTGTGAAACAACCTCTGATTTTAAGGTTGGCAAACCTTCTTTGAAGCCGGGATGGTGTGAACCCATAACCCGGTATATTAGCATAATAACAAACATCGACAAGGTGAAGGCCGACTGCCGCAGAGAAGATGCGGTGTAGGTGGAAATTCCCTCTTGTGAGGAGGACATAACAACCCATAAAGCTGGCTTTCTTAGTGTATACACCTATCCATTTACCCTAGGCCCGGTAGAGCCGTCCTCGCCATTGATAGACCCTGTGGTTCTCGATTTCTGCAAGCGATATCAAGTGAAGCTCAGCCAGATCCATCCATCATTTTGGCATACTGATTACATGATTAGACATTTTGCAAATATGGTCGAGGGGATGCCTTTTACCCTCGACTACCTTATTAGAATGTACAGTTCCCGACTTTATCAGGGTATTCTGATGAAGCTTTAACGTCGGGCTACAAAGGTTTTCTTTGCTTGTACCGATGAAGACAAGGACAGAGGGTGGATAAGCCGATTTGTTCGAGTTAGGACCTCAGATTTGATTCCATTTGAAAGTATTCCATTCCCTGAGGAATAGAATATGAATCATAAGCTAATACCTCAATCGAGCCTTTTTCATTTCCCTTCGGGCCAACTTCCCTTTGAACTAACTTTTTTTGATGATGCAGCTGTCGCGTGGTATCCCAATGCGGTTAAGGATCTCTCGAGCTGGGTTGCTGGCTCGATTCGACCTGCCCGTACGCTGAGCGTGTATGGCACAACATGGCCAGGGGCCGATGGGAAGCTAAAAAATATGGTGGGGACCTTCCTTTTGCAATACCTGAGTTCTTCAAAAGAGATACCCCTGAAAATATTCTAAATTGTTATGTTTTGTGCTTATACAGGCCTAGGGGAGGACTCTTTGATGAGAGAAGCACCGCTTAGGGAAGCAGCTACCCCAAAACCAGATGAGGAGAAGAAGAGAAAGAGGGAATCACCGACCGAATCCTCGAACCCAAATAGGGTTAGAGTGCAAAAGTCTAAGGCTGACTCCACGACCTTAAACAAGGAAAGTGATTTCCTGACAACGCCCAGGGGAAATGGAAGTGTAACAACTTTGACTTTTGTTGAGCCGATGACCGTTGAGCCGAGGGCTTCTAAACCAGAAGTCAATGATGACATCCTGCCTCGGGCCAAAGAGGTTTCCGAGAGAGGGTTGGATGATGTCCCTGAGTCGGTTGATAGCCAAAATATTCCCCAGGCCGATGAGTACTCGGTAGATGAGTTACGGGAGCCTAGTTGTGAGCCGAAGGCCCCGATCGACCTCCAGAGTTGTTGATGTAGGTGATTCTCCACCGGTCCTAAAATTTTCCCCGAGGGCGATACGGGATGCCCATAAAATAGAATCTTTCGATGCTAGGGCGCCTCTGGAGGGAATGACCCAATTGAAGGGCACCTTGCTATGGCCTAGAAGAATCCCAAACTTAACGCCTCACACATTTTTGAGGAAGCCAAGAGGCTCTGCAAACAAGTGATTTTTTTTGTCGATATCTTTGAGCTTTGATCATTATTTCTCTGACTCTCCTTCCTTTATGCTTTCAGGATAAAGTGCTTTATAATCGAGCCACTCCCATGTTTCAAGCTGAGTTGGCTCATTACAAGGGGGTGTGTAGGAGATTTTTGTCAGAGGTGGTTGAGCTCAGGCTCTCTCTTCCAAAAAGAAGGAAGAAATGCTTGACCTCCGAGCTCTCTTAGGAACGACATCTCGGAAACGGAGCGATCTTTACGAGCAGGTTAACATAGTTTCTGTATGTTTCATTTTTGTTCCTGCCCAATCTCAGCACTTAATACTTTCAGGATGATTTTTGCATCTTAAGGAGAAAAATGCCCTGATGCGGGAAGGGTTCAGAGCAAGGGAGCCCTAGAAAGGGTGTGAGCGAGGTAACCTCGGAGAGAGATACCCTTCAAGGGAAGTTATCTTTGATGGAGCATCGTCTTCTGGATGCAATGGCAGAGATTAGTAAGTATAAGGACCTCTATGCTGAATTGGTCACCGCGCTATCTTCGAATAAGGCTGAAGCCAATGCGTTCATATCCTCGTAGAAAGACGATGCTACTGCTGCAAATGCCTAGGCCAGGAAAGCATCTCAAGAGGCTGAGCCTAAGCTTGCCCGAGCCTTGGAACATGCCTGATTAAGGTCTCAGAGGCAGGCTATCAAGGATATACATGCAGGGGCTCTCGATCTATCTACTGAGATCGAAAGGGTGAAGACCCTAGAAGAAGAATCAGTGGCCCTGATTGCTTCCAAAGAGGATTCGAGCAGTGGCTCAGAAGATGATGAAGATGAAGGCGATGTCCCCGAGGGGAGAGGCTGTTGAAGACCTAAGGTCCGATGACCAAGCTGCTGAAGGCATAACCTTCAAGGGAGCCGTTGGAGGCACCCCTAAGGATAGATTAGGTTTTCATTTGTTCATTTTCACTGTGTAAGGGCCTTGACTTTGAGCTTTATAAATAAGCTTTGTGAGCCTCTATCATATATAAAAGGACTTTAGTTACTCCTTGTTTTTTCCTTATCTATTGGAGTAGATTTTGATGCTTGAAGGCCACCGTGGGATCTGGTCCAAGGGGCCGTCGAGGAAGCTGGCCCCGAAAGTGGACTAGACTTTCCCTTCTTGCCCTTTGTGCAAAACTCTTGTGGGAGCATTGTAAATGTATATTTGTGATAAATATATGAAAAATTCTTTGGTATTTCTGATTTGCTTGTCGATAATTATCCCGATGAATTGGACTTTGAAATAAAACCCTTGGGGTTATAAATTGGACCTGAGGCTTTTTTAGGCTGGCCCGTGGGCTCTTACGCATTGGGTCGGTACGAACTTTGATGTGGCTGGCGAGTTGGGATCTTACGCATTTTATCCCTGAGTCGCTTTTAGTTAACCGCTTAGGGCTCAGTCTTCGAGTCGGGTTTCGATCGAGCTCATCGATGCTTAGGTTTTTAAATCGGCCCCGAGGCTTTTTAGGCTGGCGCTTAGGCTCTTACGCATTGGGTCGGTACGACCTTTAATGTAGCTGGCAACTTGGGCTCTTACGGTTTAGGTCGGTACAACCTTTAATGTAGCTAGTGACTTGGGCTCTTACGTGTTAGGTCGGTACGACCTTTAACCGGTTCTTTTCAAAGTTCTTTCGAAGTAATTGGAGGCCTGTGATTTCATGGCAATAGTCGGACGTCTCCGAGTTGCGTTAGTTTGGCCGGAGCCTTATGACGATGGTCATTGTATTTGGCCGCAGCCTTTTAGTCCTTGAGTGAAACAGTCTCGGCGTCTATATCGAGGGTATGACTCTTTGGGGTATTAGAAGTTCTAATATATATCCTTGACTTTGATATCGGGATTATGCCCTTTTAAGGTCTTACAAATTTGTTCATGTCTTTCTTGAGGTCTTACAAATTTGAAATTGCCTCATGGAGGTCATACAATTCATGCGTTGCTTGAGGTCTTACAGTTTTGATGTTGCCTTGTGGAGGGCTTACATTGGTGCCTCATGGAGGGCTTATCAGCTTGAAGTTGTCGGCCCTGAATTCTTAGGGCTTTGAGTTTTTGGCTTTGGAGCCGTTCTTTGTGAAAATAGCAAACTTTTTGGTGTTTCCTCATTGAGGACTTAGATTTTTTATATTACCTCATGGAGGGCTTATAGTGTTTATATTGCCTTGTGGAGGGCATATGTTGTTGATAATGCCTCATGGAGAGATTATGCTGTTGATATTGCCTCATGAAGGTCTTACATTGGTGCCTCATGGAGGGCTTATGAGCTCGAAGTTTCCGACCCTGAGGTCTTATGGCTTCAAGTTTTTGATGACTCGATAGGTTGCTTGTCGAGGACAGCCCCAAGGGGTTATGCCTTTTTTACGGTCTTACAAATTTGATGTTGCCTCGTTGAGGGCTTACAGGTGCGATATTTCCTTATGGAGGGATTATATTGGTGCCTCATGGAGGGATTATGAGCTCGAAGTTGCAGGCCGTGAGGTATTATGGCTTCGAGTTTTTGATGAATCCATAGGGTTCTTGTCGAGGACAGTCCTCAAGTCGGTGTTATGCCTTTTTTAAGGTCATACAAATTTGTCGTTTCCTCATTGAGGGCTTACAAGTGCGATATTTCCTCATGAAGGGCTTATATTGGTTCCTCGTGGAGGGCATATGAGCTCAAAGTTGCCACCCCTGAGGTCTTACGGCTTCGAGTTTTTGATGAATCGATGGGGTGACTGTCGAGGACAGTCCCTGAGTCGGGGTTATGCCTTTATGAAGGTCTTACAAATTTGATGTTTCCTCTTGGTTAGGGCTTACACGTGCGATATTGCCTCAGGAAAGGCTTATATTGGTTCCTCATGGAGGGCTTATGAGCTCGAAGTTTCCGGCCTTGAGGTCTTATGGCTTCGAAATTTTGATGACTCGATGGGATGACAGTCGAGGACAGTCCCCGAGTTGGGGTTATGGCTTTTTTAAGGTCTTACAAATTTAACAGTTCCTTGTTTCAGGGCTTACAAGTGCGATATTGCCACATGGAGGGCTTATATTGGTGCCTCATGGAGGGCTTATGAGCTCGAGGTTTCCAACCTTGAGGTCTTATGGCTTCGTGTTTTTGATGACTCGATGGGGTAACTGTCAAGGACAGTCCCCGAGACATCAAAAGTTTTTGGCTTTGGAGCCGTTCTTTGTGAAAATAGCAATCTTTTTTGTGTTGCCTCATCGAGGTCTTAGATTGTTTATATTACCTCATGGAGGGCTTATAGTGTTGATATTGCCTTGTGGAGGGCTTATGCTAATGATATTGCCTCATGGAGGGCTTATGTAATTGATATTGCCTCATGGAGGGCTTATGTTGGTGCCTCATGGAGGGCATATGAGCTCAAATTTGCTGGCCCTGAGGTCTTATGGCTTCGAGTTTTTGATGAATCCATAGGGTTCTTGTCGAGGACAGTCCCTAAGTCGGTGTTATGCCTTTTTTAAGGTCTTACAAATTTGATGTTTCCTCATTGAGGGCTTACAGTGCGATATTTCCTCATGAAGGGCTTATATTAGTGCCTCGTGGAGGGCATATGAGCTCGAAGTTTCCAGCCCTGAGGTCTTATGGCTTCGAGTTTTTGATGACTCGATGGGGTGACTATTGAGGACAGTCCCCGAGACATCTAAAGTTTTTGGCTTTGGAGCCGTTCTTAGTGAAAATAGCAATCTTTTAGGTGTTGCCTCATCGAGGTCTTAGACTGTTTATATTACCTCATCGAGGTCTTATAGTTTTGATATTGCCTCATGGAGGGCTTATAGTGTTGATATTGCCTTGTGGAGGGATTATGCTGTTGATATTGCCTCATGGAGGGCTTACATCGGTGCCTCATGGAGGGCTTATATTGGTGCCTCATGGAGGGCTTACATTAGTGCCTCATAGAGGGCTTATGAGCTCGAAGTTGCCGTCCCTGAGGTCTTATGACATCGAGTTTTAGATGGCTTAATAGGGTAACTGTCGAGGGCAGTCCCCGAGTTGGGGTTTTGCCTTTTTTAAGGTCTTACGAATTTGACGTTGCCTCGTTAAGGGCTTACAAGTGTGATATTGCCTCATGGCGGTCTTGTACTGGTGCCTCATGGAGAGCTTATAAGCTCAAAGTTGCCGGCCCTGAGGTCTTATGGCTTCGAGTTTTTGATGACTCGATGGGGTGACTGTCGAGGACAGTCCCCAAGTCGGGGTTATGCCTTTTTTAAGGTCTTACAAATTTGACGTTGTCTCGTTAAGGGCTTAAAAGTGCGATAATGCCTAATGGAAGGCTTATATTGGTGCCTCATGGAGGGATTATGCGGTAGAAATTTCCAACCCCGAGGTCTTATGGCTTAGAATTTTTGATGAATCGATGGGGTGACTACCGAGGATAGTCCCCAAGTCGGGGTTATGCCTTTTTACAGGTCTTACAAATTTTACGTTGCCTTGTTGAGGGCTTAGAAGTGCGATATTGCCTCATGGAGGGCTTATATTGGTGCCTCATGGAGGGCTTATGAGCTTGAGGTTGCCAACCTTGAGGTCTTATGGCTTCGAGTTTTTGATGACTCGATGGGATGACTGTCGAGGACAGTCCCCGAGACGTCAAAAGTTTTTGCCTTTGGATCCGTTCTTTGTGAAAATAACAATCTTTTTGGTGTTGCCTCATCGAGGTCTTAGATTGTTTATATTACCTCAGTGAGGGTTATAGTGTTGATATTGCCTTATAGAGGACTTATACTGTTGATATTGCCTGATGGAGGGATTATGCTGTTGATATTGCCTCATGAAGGGCTTACATTGGTGCCTCATGGAGGGCTTATGGGCTCGAAGTTGCCGGCACTGAGGTCTTATGGCTTCGAGTTTTTGATGACTCGATAGGGTGTTTGTTGAGGACAGCCCCCGAGTCGGGGTTATGCCTTTTTTAAGGTCTTACAGATTTGATATTGCCTCATAGAGGGATTACAAGTGCGATATTTCCTCATGGAGGGCTTATATTGGTGCCTCATGGAGGGCTTATGAGCTCGAAGTTGTCGGCCCTGAGGTCTTATGGCTTCGAGTTTCTGATGACTCGATGGGGTGACTGTCGAGGACAGTCGCTGAGTCAGGGTTATGCCTTTGTTAAGGTCTTACAATTTGACGTTGCCTCGTTGAGGTCTTACAAGTGCGATATTTCCTCATAGAGGTCTTATATTGGTGACTTATGGAGGGCTTACGAGCTCGAAGTTGCCAGCCATGAGGTCAAATGGCTTCGAGTTTTTGATGACTCGATGGGGTGACTGTCGAGGACAGTCCCCAAGTCGGGGTTATGCCTTTTTTAAGGTCTTACAAATTTGACGTTGTCTCGTTGATGGCTTACAAGTGCGATACTGCCTAATGGAAGGTTTATATTGGTGCCTCATGGAGGGAATATGAGGTAGAAGTTTCCAACCCTGAGGTCTTATGGCTTAGAATTTTTGATGACTTGATGGGGTGACTGTCGAGGATAGTCCCCGAGTCGGGGTTATGCCTTTTTAAAGGTCTTACAAATTTTACGTTGACTTGTTGTGGGCTTACAAATACGATATTGCCTCATGGAGGGCTTATATTGGTGCCTCATGCAGGGCTTATGAGCTCGAGGTTGCCAACCTTGAGGTCTTATGGCTTCGAGTTTTTGATGACTCGATGGGATGACTGTCGAGGACAGTCCCCGAGACGTCAAAAGTTTTTGGCTTTGGATCCGTTCTTTGTGAAAATAAAAATCTCTTTGGTGTTGCCTCGTCGAGGTCTTAGATTGTTTATATTACCTCATGGAGGGTTATAGTGTTGATATTTCCTTATGGAGGGCATATACTGTTGATATTGCCTCATGGAGGGATTATGTTGTTGATATTGCCTTATGGAGGGCTTACATTGGTGACTCATGGAGGGCTTATGAGCTCGAAATTGCCGGCCTTGAGGTCTTATGGCTTCGAGATTTTGATGACTCGATATGGTGCTTGTCGAGGACAGCCCCCGAGTCGGGGTTATACCTTTTTTAAGGTCTTACAAATTTTATGTTGCCTCGTTGAGGGCTTCCGAGTGCGATATTTGCTCATGGATGGCTGATATTGGTGTCTCATGGAGGGCTTATTAGCTCGAAGTTATCGGCCCTGAGATCTTATGGCTTTGAGTTTTTGATGACTGGATGGGGGGACTGTCCTTGACAGTCACCCCATCGAGTCATCAAAAGCTCGAAGTTGCCGGCCCTGAGGTCAAGGTGCTTCGAGCTTTTGATGACTCGATGGGGTGACACTCGAGGATAGTCCCCGAGTCGGGGTTATGCCTTTTTTAAGGTCTTACAAATTTGACGTTGCCTCGGTGAGTGCTTACAAGTGCGATACTGCCTATTGGAAGGCTTATAATTGTGCCTCATGGAGGGCTTATGAGGTCGAAGTTGCTGGCCCTGAGGGCTTATGGCTTCGAGTTTTTGATGACTCGATGGGGTGACTGTCGAGGACAGTCCCCAAGTCGGGGTTATGCCTTTCTTAAGGTCTTACAAATTTGACGTTGTCTCGTTGAGGGCTTACAAGTGCGATACTGCCTAATGGAAGGCTTATATTGGTGCCTCATGGAGGGATTATGAGGTAGAAGTTTCCAACCCTGCGGTCTTATGGCTTAGAATTTTTGATGACTCGATGGGGTGACTGTCGAGGATAGTCCCCGAGTCGGGGTTAAGCCTTTTTAAAGGTCTTACAAATTTTACGTTGCCTTGTTGAGGGCTTACAAGTGCGATATTGCCTCATGGAGGGCTTATATTGGTGCCTCATGAAGGGCTTATGAGGTCGAGGTTGCCAACCTTGAGGTCTTATGGCTTCGAGTTTTTGATGACTCGATGGGATGATTGTCAAGGACAGTCCCCGAGACGTCAAAAGTTTTTGGCTTTGGATCCGTTCTTTGTAAAAATAAGATTCTTTTTGGTGTTGCCTCGTCGAGGTCTTAGATTGTTTATATTACCTCATGGAGGGTTATAGTGTTAATATTGCCTTATGGAGGGCTTATAATGTTGATATTTCCTGATGGAGGGATTATGTTATTGATATTGCCTCATGGAGGGCTTACATTGGTGCCTCATGGAGGGCTTATGAGCTCGAAATTGCCGGCCCTGAGGTCTTATGGCTTCGAGTTTTTGATGACTCGATAGGGTTCTTGTCGAGGACAGCCCCCGAGCCGGGGTTATGCCTTTTTTAAGGTCTTACAAATTTGGTGTTGCCTCGTTGAAGGCTTCCGAGTGCGATATTTGCTCATAGAGGGCTAATATTGGTGTCTCATGGAGGGCTTATTAGCTCGAAGTTGTCGGCCCTGAGATCTTATGGCTTTGAGTTTTTGATGACTGGATGGGGTGACTGTCAAGGACAGTCCTCGAGTCAGGGTTACGCCTTTTTTAAGGGCTTACAATTTTGACGTTGCCTCGTTGAGGGCTTACAATTACGTTATTTCCTCAAGGAGGGCTTATATTGGTGACTCATGGAGGGCTTATGAGCTCGAAGTTGCCGGCCCTGAGGTCAAGGTGCTTCGAGCTTTTGATGACTCGATGGGGTGACTGTCGAGGATAGTCCCCTAGTCGAAGTTATGCCTTTTTTAAGGTCTTACAAATTTGACGTTGCCTCGTTGAGTGCTTACAAGTGCGATACTGCCTATTGGAAGGCTTATAATTGTGCCTCATGGAGGGCTTATGAGGTCGAAGTTGATGGCCCTGAGGGCTTATGGCTTCGAGTTTTTGATGACTCGATGGGGTGACTGTCGAGGACAGTCCCCAAGTCGGGGTTATGCCTTTTTTAAGGTCTTACAAATTTGACATTGTCTCGTTGAGGGCTTACAAGTGCGATACTGCCTAATGGAAGGCTTATATTTGTGCCTCATGGAGGGATTATGAGGTAGAAGTTTCCAACCCTGACGTCTTATGGCTTAGAATTTTTGATGACTCGATGGGGTGACTGTCGAGGATAGTCCCCGAGTCGGGGTTAAGCCTTTTTAAAGGTCTTACAAATTTTACGTTGCCTTGTTGAGGGCTTACAAGTGTGATATTGCCTCATGGAGGGCTTATATTGGTGCCTCATGAAGGGCTTATGAGCTCGAGGTTGTCAACCTTGAGGTCTTATGGCTTCGAGTTTTTGATGACTCGATGGGATGACTGTCGAGGACAGTCCCCGAGACGTCAAAAGTTTTTGGCTTTGGATCCGTTCTTTGTAAAAATAACAATCTTCTTGGTGTTGCCTCGTCGAGGTCTTAGATTGTTTATATTACCTCATGGAGGGTTATAGTGTTGATATTGCCTTATGGAGGGCTTATAATGTAGATATTTCCTCATGGAGGGATTATGTTGTTGATATTGCCTCATGGAGGGCTTACATTGGTGCCTCATGGAGGGCTTATGAGCTCGAAATTGCCGGCCCTGAGGTCTTATGGCTTCGAGTTTTTGATGACTCGATAGGGTTCTTGTCGAGGACAGCCCCCGAGCCGGGGTTATGCTTTTTTTAAGGTCTTACAAATTTGGTGTTGCCTTGTTGAAGGCTTCCGAGTGCGATATTTGCTCATGGAGGGCTAATATTGGTGTCTCATGGAGGGCTTATTAGCTCGAAGTTATCGGCCCTGAGATCTTATGGCTTTGAGTTTTTGATTACTGGATGGGGTGACTGTCAAGGACAGTCCCCGAGTCAGGGTTACGCCTTTTTTAAGGTCTTACAATTTTGACGCTGCCTCGTTGAGGGCTTACAAGTGCGTTATTTCCTCATGGAGGGCTTATATTGGTGACCCATGGAGGGATTATGAGCTCGAAGTTGCCGGCCCTGAGGTCAAGGTTCTTCGAGCTCTTTATGACTCGATGGGGTGATTGTCAAGGACAGTCCCCGAGTTGGGGTTATGCCCTTTTTAAGGTCTTACAAATTTGACGTTGCCTCGTTTAGGGCTTAAAAGTGCGCTACTGCCTATTGGAAGGCTTATATTGGTGCCTCATGGAGGGCTTATGAGGTCGAAGTTGCTAGCCCTGAGGTCTTATGGCTTCGAGTTTTTGATGACTCGATGGGGTGACTGTCGAGGAAAGTCCCCGAGTCGAGGTTATATATTTTTAAAGGTCTTACAAATTTGACATTGCCTTGTTGAGGGTTTACAAGTGCGATATTTCCTGGAGGGCTTATATTGGTGCCTCATGGATGGATTATGAGCTCGAGGTTACCAACCTTGAGGTCTTATGGCTTCGAGTTTTTGATGACTCGATGGGATGATTGTCGAGGACAGTCCCCGAGACGTCAAAAGTTTTTGGCTTTGGATCCGTTCTTTGTGAAAATAACAATCTTTTTGGTGTTGCCTCATCGAGGTCTTAGATTGTTTATATTACCTCATGGAGGGTTATAGTGTTGATATTGCCTTATGGAGGGCTTATACTGTTGATATTGCCTCATGGAGGGATTATGTTGTTGATATTGCCTCATTGAGGGCTTACATTGGTGCCTCATGGAGGGCTTATGAGCTCGAAATTACCGGCCCTGAAGTCTTATGGCTTCGAGTTTTTGATGACTCGATAGGGTGCTTGCCGAGGACAGCCCCCGAGTCGGGGTTACGCCTTTTTTAAGGTCTTACAAATTTGACATTGCCTCGTAAAGGGATTACAAGTGCGATATTTCCTCATGGAGGGCTTATATTGGTGCCTCATGGAGGGCTTATGAGCTCGAAGTTGTCGGCCCTGAGGTCTTATGGATTCGAGTTTTTGATGACTTGATGGGGTGACTGCCGAGGACAGTCGCTGAGTCAGGGTTATGCCTTTGTTAAGGTCTTACAATTTTGACTTTGCCTCGTTGAGGCCTTACAAGTGCGATATTTCATCATAGAGGGATTATATTGGTGCCTAATGGAGAGCTTATGAGCTTGAAGTTGCCAGCCCTGAGGTCAAATGGCTTCGAGTTTTTGATGACTCGATGGGTGACTGTCGAGGACAGTCCCCAAGTCGGGGTTATGCCTTTTTTAAGGTCTTACAAATTTGACGTTGTCTCGTTATGGGCTTACAAGTGCGATACTGCCTAATAGAAAGCTTATATTGGTGCCTCATGTAGGGATTATGAGGTAGAAGTTTCAAGCACTGAGGTTTTATGGCTTAGAGTTTTTGCTGACTCGATGGGGTGACTATCGAGGATAGTCCCCGAGTAGGGGTTATGCCTTTTTAAAGGTCTTACATATTTTACGTTTCCTTGTTGAGGGCTTACAAGTGCGATATTGCCTCATGAAGGGATTATGTTGTTAATATTGCCTCATGGAGGGCTTACATTGGTGCCTCATGGAGGGCTTATGAGCTCAAAATTGCCGGCCCTAAGGTCTTATGGCTTCGAGTTTTTGATGACTCGATAGGGTGCTTGTCGAGGACAGCCCCCGAGCCGGGGTTATGCCTTTTTTAAGGTCTTACAAATTTGATGTTGCCTCGTTGAGGGCTTCCGAGTGCGATATTTGCTCATGGAGGGCTGATATTGGTGTCTCATGGAGGGCTTATGAGCTCGAAGTTATCGACCCTGAGATCTTATGGCTTTGAGTTTTTGATGACTGGATGGGGTGACTGTCAAGGACAGTCCCCGAGTCAGGGTTACGCCTTTTTTAAGGTCTTACTATTTTGACGTTGCCTCGTTGAGGGCTTACAAGTGCGTTATTTCCTCATGGAGGGCTTATATTGGTGACTCATGGAGGGCTTATGAGCTCGAAGTTGCCGGCCCTGAGGTCAAGGTGCTTCAAGCTTTTGATGACTCGATGGGGTGACTGTCGAGGATAGTCCCCGAGTCGGAGTTATGCCTTTTTTAAGGTCTTACAAATTTGACGTTGCCTCGTTGAGTGCTTACAAGTGCGATGCTGCCTATTGGAAGGCTTATAATTGTGCCTCATGGAGGGCTTATGAGGTCGAAGTTGCTGGCCCTGAGGGCTTATGGCTTCGAGTTTTTGATGACTCGATAAGGTGACTGTCGAGGACAGTCCCCAAGTCGGGGTTATGCCTTTTTTAAGGTCTTACAAATTTGACGTTGTCTCGTTGAGGGCTTACAAGTGCGATACTTCCTAATGTAAGACTTATATTGGTGCCTCATGGAGGGAATATGAGGTAGAAGTTTCCAACCCTGCGGTCTTATGGCTTAGAATTTTTGATGACTCGATGGGGTGAGTATCGAGGATAGTCCCCGAGTCGGGGTTAAGCCTTTTTAAAGGTCTTACAAATTTTACGTTGCCTTGTTGAGGGCTTACAAGTGCGATATTGCCTCATGGAGGGCTTATATTGGTGCCTCATGAAGGGCTTATGAGCTCGAGGTTGCCAACCTTGAGGTCTTATGTCTTCGAGTTTTTGATGACTCGATGGGATGACTGTCGAGGACAGTCCCCGAGACGTCAAAAATTTTTGGCTTTGGATCCGTTCTTTGTAAAAATAACAATCTTTTTGGTGTTGCCTCGTCGAGGTCTTAGATTGTTTATATTACCTCATGGAGGGTTATAGTGTTGATATTGCCTTATGGAGGGCTTATAATGTAGATATTTCCTCATGGAGGGATTATGTTGTTGATATTGCCTCATGGAGGGCTTACATTGGTGCCTCATGGAGGGCTTATGAGCTCGAAATTGCCGGCCCTGAGGTCTTATGGCTTCGAGTTTTTGATGACTCGATAGGGTTCATGTCGAGGACAGCCCACGAGCCGGGGTTATGCCTTTTTTAAGGTCTTACAAATTTGGTGTTGCCTCGTTGAAGGCTTCCGAGTGCGATATTTGCTCATTGAGGGCTAATATTGGTGTCTCATGGAGGGCTTATTAGCTCGAAGTTATCGGCCCTGAGATCTTATGGCTTTGAGTTTTTGATGACTGGATGGGGTGACTGTCAAGGACAGTCCCCGAGTCAGGGTTACGCCTTTTTTAAGGTCTTACAATTTTGACGTTGCCTCGTTGAGGGCTTACAAGTGCGTTATTTCCTCATGGAGGGCTTATATTGGTGACCCATGGAGGGATTATGAGCTCGAAGTTGCCGGCCCTGAGGTCAAGGTGCTTCGAGCTCTTTATGACTCGATGGGGTGATTGTCGAGGACAGTCCCCGAGTTGGGGTTATGCCCTTTTTAAGGTCTTATAAATTTGACGTTGCCTCGTTAAGGGCTTAAAAGTGCGATACTGCCTATTGGAAGGCTTACATTGGTGCCTCATGGAGGGCTTATGAGGTCGAAGTTGCTAGCCCTGAGGTCTTATGGCTTCGAGTTTTTGATGACTCGTTGGGGTGACTTTCGAGGAAAGTCCCCGAGTCGAGGTTATATCTTTTTAAAGGTCTTACAAATTTTACATTGCCTTGTTGAGGGCTTACAAGTGCGATATTGCCTGGAGGGCTTATATTGGTGCCTCATGGATGGATTATGAGCTCGAGGTTGCCAACCTTGAGGTCTTATGGCTTCGATTTTTTGATGACTTGATGGGATGACTGTCGAGGACAGTCCCCGAGACGTCAAAAGTTTTTGGCTTTGGATCCGTTCTTTGTGAAAATAACAATCTTTTTGGTGTTGCCTCATCGAGGTCTTAGATTGTTTATATTACCTCATGGAGGGTTATAGTGTTGATATTGCCTTATGGAGGGCTTATACTGTTGATATTGCCTCATGGAGGGATTATGTTGTTGATATTGCCTCATGGAGGGCTTACATTGGTGCCTCATGGAGGGTTTATGAGCTCGAAATTGCCGGACCTGAGGTCTTATGGCTCGAGTTTTTGATGACTAGATAGGGTGCTTGTCGAGGACAGCCCCCGAGTCGGGGTTACGCCTTTTTTAAGGTCTTACAAATTTGACGTTGTCTCGTAAAGGGATTACAAGTGCCATATTTCCTCATGGAGGGCTTATATTGGTGCCTCATGTAGGGATTATGAGGTAGAAGTTTTCAGGGTTATGCCTTTTTAAAGGTCTTAAAATTTTTACGTTGCCCTTTTGAGGGCTTACAAGTGCGATATTTCCTCATGGAGGGCTTATATTGGTGCATCATGGAGGGCTTATGAGCTCGAGCTTGCCAACCTTGAGGTCAAATGGCTTCGAGTTTTTGATGACTTGATGGGGTGACTGTCGAGGACAGTCCTCGAGACGTCAAAAGGTTTTTGATTTGGATACGTTCTTTGTGAAAATAGCAATCTTTTTGGTGTTGCCTCATCGAGGTCTTAGATTGTTTATATTACCTCATGGAGGGTTATAGTGTTCATATTGCCTTATGGAGGGTTTATACTGTTGATATTGCCTCATGTAGGGCTTATGCTGTTAATATTGCCTCATGGAGGGCTTACATTTGTGATTCATGGAGGGCTTATGAGCTTGAAGTTGCCGGCCCTGAGGTCTTATGGATTCGTGTTTTTGATGACTCGATAGGGTGCTTGTCGAGGATAGCCCCTGAGTCGGGGTTATGCCTTTTTTAAGGTCTTACAAATTTGACATTGCTTCGTAGAGGGATTACAAGTGCGATATTTCCTCATGGAGGGCTTATATTGGTGCCTCATGGAGGGCTTATGAGCTCGAAGTTGTCGGCCCTGAGGTCTTATGGCTTCGAGTTTTTGATGACTCGATGGGGTGACTGTCGAGGACAGTCGCTGAGTAAGGGTTATTCCTTTGTTAAGGTCTTACAATTTTGACGTTGCCTCGTTGAGGTCTTACAAGTGCAATATTTCCTAATAGAGGGCTTATATTGGTGCTTAATGGAGGGCTTAGGAGCTCGAAGTTGCCGGCCCTGAGGTCAAATGGCTTCGTGTTTTTGATAACTCGATGGGGTGACTGTGGAGGACAGTCCCCAAGTTGGGGTTATGCTTTTTTTAAGGTCTTATAAATTTGACGTTGTCTCGTTGAGGGTTTGCAAGTGCGATACTGCCTAATGGAAGGCTTATATTGGTACCTGATGTAGGGATTATGAGGTAGAAGTTTCCAGCCCTGAGGTCTTATGGCTTCGAGTTTTTGATGACTCGATGGGATGACTGTCGAGGACAGTCCCCGAGACGTCAAAAGTTTGTGGCTTTGGATCCGTTCTTTGTGAAAATAGCAATCTTTTTTGTGTTGCCTCATCGAGGTCTTAGATTCTTTATATTACCTCATGGAGGGTTATAGTGTTGATATTGCCTTATGGAGAGCTTATACTGTTGATATTGTCTCATGGAGGGATTATGCTGTTGATATTGCCTCATGGATGGCTTACATTGGTGCCACATGGAGGGCTTATGAGCTCGAAGTTGCCGGCCTTGAGGTCTTATGGCTTCGAGTTTTTGATGACTCGATAGGGTGCTTGTCGAGGACAGCCCCCGAATCGGGGTAATGCCTTTTTTAAGGTCTTACAAATTTGACATTGCCTCGTAAAGGGATTACAAGTGCGATATTTCCTCATGGAGGGCTTACATTGGTGCCTCATGGAGGGCTTATGAGCTCGAAGTTGTCGGCCCTGAGGTCTAATGGCTTCGAGTTTTTGATGAATAGATGGGGTGACTATCGAGGACAGTCCCCAAGTCGGGTTTATGCCTTTTTTAAGGTCTTACAAATTTGACGTTGTCTCGTTGAGGGCTTACAAGTGCGATACTGCCTAATAAAAAGCTTATATTGGTGCCTCATGTAGGGATTATAAGGTAGAAGTTTCCAGCACTGAGGTTTTATGGCTTAGAGTTTTTGATGACTCGATGGGGTGACTATCGAGGATAGTCCCTGAGTCGGGGTTATGCCTTTTTAAAGGTCTTACATATTTTACGTTGCCTTGTTGAGGGCTTACAAGTGCGATATTGTCTCATGGAGGGCTTATATTGGTGCATCATGGAGGGCTTATGAGCTCGAGGTTGCCAACCTTGAGGTCTTATGGCTTCGAGTTTTTGATGACTTGATGGGATTACTGTCGAGGACAGTCCCCGAGACGTCAAAAGGTTAAGGCTTTGGATCCGTTCTTTGTGAAAATAGCAATCTTTTTGGTGTTGCCTCATCGAGGTCTTATATTTTTTATATTACCTCATGGAGGGTTATAGTGTTGATATTGCCTTATGGAGGCCTTATACTGTTGATATTGCGTCATGGAGGGCTTATGCACTTAATATTGCCTCATGGAGGGCTTACATTGGTGCCTCATGGAGGGCTTATGAGCTCGAAGTTGCCGGCCCTGAGGTCTTATGGATTTGAGTGTTTGATGACTCGATAGGGTGCTTGTCGAGGACAGCCCCCGAATCGGGGTTATGTCTTTTTTAAGGTCTTACAAATTTGACATTACTTCATAGAGGGATTACAAGTGCGATATTTCATCATGGAGGGCTTATATTGGTTCCTCATGGAGGGCTTATGAGCTCGAAGTTCTCGGCTCTGAGGTCTTATGGCTTCGAGTTTTTGATGACTCGATGGGGTGACTGTCGAGGACAGTCGCTGAGTCAGGGTTATGCCTTTGTTAAGGTCTTACAATTTTGACATTTCCTTGTTGAGGTCTTACAAGTGCGATATTTCCTCATAGAGGGCTTATATTGGTGCCTAATGGAGGGCTTACGGGCTCGAAGTCACCAGCTCTGAGGTTAAATGGATTCGAGTTTTTGATGACTCGATGGGGTAATTGTCGAGGACAGTCCCCAAGTCGGGGTTATGCCTTTTTTAAGGTCTTACAAATTTGACGTTGTCTCGTTGAGGGCTTACAAGTGCGATATTGCCTCATGGAGGGCTTATATTGGTGCATCATGGAGGGATTAGGAGTTCGAGGTTGCCGACCTTGAGGTCTTATGGCTTCAAGTTTTTGATGACTTGATGAGATGACTTTCGAGGACAGTCCCCGAGACGTCAAAAGTTTTTGGCTTTGGATCCGTTCTTTGTGAAAATAGCAATTTTTTTGGTTTTGCCTCATCGAGGTCTTAGATTGTTTATATTACCTCATGGAGGGTTATATTGTTGATATTGCCTTATGGAGGGTTTATACTCTTGATATTGCCTCATGGAGGGCTTATGCTGTTGATATTGCCTCATGGAGGGCTTACATTAGTGCCTCATGGAGGGCTTATGAGCTCGAAGTTGTCGCCTCTTAGGTCTTATGGATTCGAGTTTTTGATGACTCGATGGGGTGACTGTCGAGGACAGTCGCAGAGTCAGGGTTATGCCTTTGTTAAGGTCTTACAATTTTGACGTTTCCTCGTTGAGGTCTTACAAGTGCGATATTTCCTTACAGAGGGCTTATATTGGTGCCTTATGGAGGGATTATGAGCTCGAAGTTGCCAGCCCTGAGGTCTTATGGCTTCGAGTTATTGATGACTCGATGGGGTGACTGTCGAGGACAGTCCCCAAGTAGGGGTTATGCCTTTTTTAAGGTCTTACAAATTTGACGTTGTCTCGTTGAGGGCTTACAAGTGCGATACTGCCTAATAGAAAGCTTATATTGGTGCCTCGTGTAGGGATTATGAGGTAGAAATTTCCAGCCCTGAGGTCTTATGTCTTAGAGTTTTTGATGACTCGATGGGGTGACTATCCAGGATAGTCCCCGAGTCGGGGTTATGCCTTTTTAACGGTCTTACAAATTTTACGTTGCCTTTTTGAGGGCTTACAAGTGTGATATTGCATCATGGAGGGCTTATATTGGTGCATCATGGAGGGCTTATGAGCTCGAGGTTTCCAACCTTGAAGTCTTATGGCTTGAAGTTTTTTATGACTTGATGGGATGACTTGATGGGATGACTTTCGAGGACAGTACCTGAGACGTCAAAAGTTTTTGGGTTTGGATCCGTTCTTTGTGAAAATAGCAAAATTTTGGTGTTGCCTCATCGAGGTCTTAGATTGTTTATATTACCTTATGGAGGGTTATATTGTTGATATTGCCTTATGGAGGGCTTATACTGTTGATATTGCCTCATGAAGGGCTTATGCTGTTGATATTACCTCATGGAGGGCTTACATTGGTGCCTCATGGAGGTCTTATGAGCTCGAAGTTGACGGCCCTGAGGTCTTATGGATTCGAGTTTTTGATGACTCGATAGGGTGCTTGTCGAGGACAGCCCTCGAGTCGCGGTTATGCCTTTTTTAAGGTCTTACAAATTTGACATTGCTTCGTAGAGGGATTACAAGTGCGATATTTCCTCATGGAGGGCTTAGATTGGTGCCTCATGGAGGGCTTATGAGCTCGAAGTTGTCGGCCCTGAGGTCTTATGGCTACAAGTTTTTGATGACTCGATGGGGTGACTGTCGAGGACAGTCGCTGAGTCAGGGTTATGCCTTTCTTAAGCTCTTACAATTTTGACATTGCCTCGTTGAGGTCTTACAAGTGCGATATTTCCTCATAGATGGCTTATATTGGTGCCTAATGGAGGGATTATGAGCTCGAAGTTGCCGGCCCTGAGGTCAAATGGCTTCGATTTTTTGATGACTCGATGGGGTGACTGTCGAGGACAGTCCCCAAGTCGGGGTTATGCCTTTTTTAAGGTCATACAAATTTGACCTTGTCTCGTTTAGGGCTTACAAGTGCGATACTGCCTAGTGAAATGATTATATTGGTGCCTCATGTAGGGATTATAAGGTAGTAGTTTCCAGCCCTGAGGTCTTATGGCTTAGAGTTTTTGATTACTCGATTGGGTGACTGTCGAGGATAGTCCCCGAGTCGGGGTTATGCCTTTTTAAAGGTCATACAAATTTTATGTTGCCTTATTGAGGGGTTACAAGTGCGATATTGCCTCATGGAGGGCTTCTATTGGTGCCTCATGGAGGGCTTATGAGCTCGAGGTTGCCAACCTTGAGGTCTTATGGCTTTGAGTTTTTGATGACTCAATGGGATCACTGTCGAGGACAGTCCCCGAGACGTCAAAAGTTTTTGGCTTTGGATCTGTTCTTTGTGAAAATAGCAATCTTTTTGAGGTTGCCTCATCGAGGTCTTAGATTGTTTATATTACCTCATGGAGGGTTATAGTGTTGATATTGCCTTATAGAGGGCTTATACTGTTGATATTGCCTCATGGAGGGATTATGCTGTTGATATTGCCTCATGGAGGGCTTACATTTGTGCCTTACAGAGGGCTTATGAGCTCGAAGTTGCCGGCCTTGAGGGCTTATGGCTTCGCGTTTTTGATGACTCGATAGGGTGCTTGCCGAGGACACTGGCTGAGTCAGGGTTATGCCTTTGTTAAGGTCTTAAAATTTTGACGTTGCCTCGTTGAGGTCTTACAAGTGCGATATTTCCTCATCGAGGGCTTATAATCGTGCCTTATGGAGGTCTTATGAGCTCGATGTTGCCAACCCTGAGGTCAACTGGCTTCGAGTTTTTGATGACTCGATGGGGTGACTGTCGAGGACAGTCCCCAAGTCGGGGTTATGCCTTTTTTAAGGTCTTACAAATTTGACGTTGTCTCGTTGAGGGGCTTACAAGTGCGATACTGCCTAATGGAAGGCTTATATTGGTTCCTGATCTAGGGATTATGAGGTAGAAGTTTCCTGCCCTGAGCTCTTATTGCTTAGAGTTTTTGATGACTCGATGGGGTGACTGTCGAGGCCAGTCCCCAAGTCGGGGTTATGCCTTTTTTAAGGTCTTACAAATTTGACGTTGTCTCGTTGAGGGGCTTACAAGTGCGATACTGCCTAATGGAAGGCTTATATTGGTTCCTGATGTAGGGATTATGAGGTAGAAGTTTCCTGCCCTGAGCTCTTATTGCTTAGAGTTTTTGATGACTCGATGGGGTGACTGTCGAGGATAGTCCCCGAGTCGGGGTTACGCCTTTTTAAAGGTCTTACAAATTTTACATTGTCTTGTTGAGGGCTTACAAGTGCTATATTGCCTCATGGAGGGATTATATTGGTGCCTCATGGAGGGCTTATGAGCTAAAGGCTGCCAACCTTGAGGTCTTATGGATTCCAGTTTTGATGACTCGATGGGATGACTGTCGAGGACAGTCCCCGAGACGTCAAAAGTTTTTGGCTTTGGATACGTTCTTTGTGAAAATAGCAATCTTTTTGGTGTTGCCTCATCGAGGTCTTAGATTTTTTATACTACCTCATGGAGGGTTATAATGTTGATATTGCCTTATGGAGGGCTTATACTGTTGATATTGCCTCATGGAGGGATTATGCTGTTGATATTGCCTCATGGAGGGCTTACATTGGTGCCTCACGGAGGGCTTATGAGCTCTAAGTTGTCGGCCCTGACGGATTATGGCTTCGAGTTTTTGATGACTCGATAGGGTGCTTGCGGAGGACAGTCCCCGAGTCAGGGTTATGCCTTTTTTAAGGTCTTACGAATTTGACGTTGCCTAATTAAGGGATTACAAATGTGATATTGCCCCATAAAAGGGCTTATATTGGTGCCACATGGAGGGTTTATGAGCTCGAAGATTCCGTCCCTGAGGTCTTATGGGTTAGAGTTTTTGATAACTCGATGGGGTGACTGTCGAGGACAGTCCTCGAGACATCGGAAGTTTTTGGCTTCGTTCTTTGTGAAAATAGAAATATTTGTGGTGTTGCCTCATCGAGGTCTTAGATTGTTTATGTTACCTCATCGAGGTCTTATAATGTTGATATTGCCTCATGGAGGGCTTATAGTGTTGATAATGCGTCATGGAGAGATTATGCTTTTGATATTGCCTCATGGAGGGCTTACATTGGTGCCTCATGGAGGGCTTATGAGCTCGAAGTTGCCGGCCCTAAGGTTTTATGGCTTCGAGTTTTTGATGACTCGATAAGTTGCTTGTCGAGGACAGCCCCGAGGGGTTATGCCTTTTTTAAGGTCTTACAAATTTGACGTTTCCTCGTTGAGGGCTTACAAGTGAGATATTTCCTCATGGAGGGCTTATATTGGTGCCTCATGGAGGGCTTGTGAGCTCGAAGTTGCCTGCCATGAGGTCTTATGGATTCGAGTTTTTGATGACTCGATATGGTGACTTTCGAGGACAACCCTCGAGTCAGGGTTATGCCTTTTTTAAGGTCTTACAAATTTGATGTTGCCTCGTTTAGGGCTTACAAGTGCGATATTGCCTCATGGAGGGCTTATATTGGTGCCTTATGGTGGGCTTATGAGCTCGAAGTTGCCGGCCTTGAGGTCTTATGGCTTCGAGTTTTTGATGACTCGATGGGGTGACTGTCGAGGACAGTCCCCGAGTCGAGGTTATGCCTTTTTTAAGGTCTTACAAATTTGACGTTGCCTCGTTGAAGGCTTACAAGTGCGATACTGCCTCATGGAGGGCTTATATTGGTGCCTCATGGAGGGCTTATGAGCTCGAAGTTTCCGGCCCTGAGGTCTTATGGCTTCGAGTTTTTGATGACTCGATGGGGTGACTATCAAGGACAATCCCCGAGTCGGGGTTATGCTTTTTTTATGGTCTTATAAATTTGATGATGCCTTGTTTAGGGCTTACAAGTGCGATATTGCCTCATGGAGGGCTTATATTGGTGCCTCCTGGAGGGCTTATGAGCTCGAGGTTTCCAGCCTTGAGGTCTTATGGCTTTGAGCATTTGATGACTCGATGGGGTGACTGTCGATGACAGTCCCCGAGACATCGAAAGTTTTTTGCTTCAGAGCCATTCTTTGTGAAAATAGAAATCTTTTTGGTGTTACCTCTTCGAGGTCTTAGATATTTTATATTACCTCATGCAGGGCTTATAGTGTTGATATTGCCTTGTGGAGGGATTATGCTGTTGATATTGCCTCATGGAGGGCTTACATTGGTGCCTCATGGAGGGCTTATGAGCTCGAAAATGCCTGCCTTGAGGTCTTATGGATTCGTGTTTTTGATGACCCGATGGGGTGACTTTCGAGGACAGTCTCCGAGTTAGGGTTATGCCTTTTTTAAGGTCTTACAAATTTGACGTTTCCTCGTTGAGGGCTTTCAATTGCGATATTGCCTCATGGAGGGCTTATATTGGTGCTTCATGGAGGTCTTATGAGCTCTAAGTTGCCGGCCCTGAGGTCTTATGGCTTCGAGTTTTTGATGACTCGATGGGGTGACTGTCGAGGATAGTCCCCGAATTGGGGTTATGTCGTTTTTAAGGTCTTACAAATTTGACGTTGCCTCGTTAAGGGATTACAAGTGCGATATTTCCTCATGGAGGGCTTATATTGGTGCCTCATGGCGGTCTTATGAGCTCGAAGTTGCCGGCCCTGAGGTCTTATGGCTTTGAGTTTTTGATGACTCGATGGGGTGACGGTCGAGGACAGTCCCCGAGTCGGGGTTATGCCTTTTTTAAGGTCTTACAAATTTGACGTTTCCTTGTTGAGGGCTTAAAAGTGCGATATTGCCTCATGGAGGGCTTATATTGGTCCCTCATGGAGGGCTTATGAGCTCGAGGTTGCAACCCTTCAGGTCTTATGGCTTCGAGTTTTTGATGACTCGATGGGTGACTGTCAAGGACAGTCCCCGAGACATCGAAAGTTTTTGGCTTTGGAGTCGTTCTTTGTGAAAATAGCAATCTTTTTGGTGTTGCCTCATCGAGGTCTTAGATTGTTTATAGTATCTCATGGAGGGCTTATAGTGTTGATATTGCTTTTTGGAGGGCTTATGCTGTTGATATTGCCTCAATGAGGGCTTATGTTGTTGATATTGCCTCATGGAGGGCTTGCATTGATGCCTCATGGAGGGCTTATGACCTCGAAGTTGCCGGCCCTGAGGTTTTATGGCTTCGAGTTTTTGATGAATCGATAGGGTGCTCGCCGAGGACAGTCCCCGAGTCAGGGTTATGCTTTCTTAACGTCTTACAAATTTGACTTTGCCTCGTTGAGGGCTTACAAATGTGATATTGCCTCATGGAGGTCTTATATTAGTGCCCCATGGAGGGCTTATGAGTGCGAAGTTGCCGGCCCTGAGGTCTTATGGCTTCGAGTTTTTTATGACTCGATGGGGTGACTGTCGAGGATAGTCCCCGAGTCGGGCTTATGCCTTTTTTATGGTCTTTCAAATTTGACGTTGACTGGTTGAGGTCTTACAAGTGAGATATTGCCTCATGGAGGGCTTTTATTGGTGCCTCATAGAGGGCTTATGAGCTCGAAGTTGCCGGCCCTGAGGTCTTATGGATTCGTGTTTTTGATGATTTGATGGGGTGACTGTTGAGGATAGTTCCCGAGTCGGGGTTATGCCTTTTTTAAGGTATTATAAATTTGACGTTGCCTCGTTGAGGGTTTACAAGTGCGATATTGCCTCATGGAGGGATTATATTTTTGCCTCATGGAGGGCTTATATTTTTGCCTCATGGAGGGCTTACGAGCTCGAAATTGCCGGCCTTGAGGTCTTATGGCTTCGAGTTTTTGATGACTCAATGGGGTGGCTGTCGAGGACAGTTCCCAAGTCGGGGTTATGCCATGTTTAAGGTCTTACCAATTTGACATTGCCTCGTTGAGCGCTTACAAGTGCGATATTGCCTCATAGAGGGCTTATATTGGTGCCTCATGGAGGGCTTATCAACTTGAAGTTGTCTGTCCTGAGGTCTTACGACCTTGAGTTTTTGGTGTCAGTTCCCGAATGTTTGGGAAATTTCTGTCCCTGGGGTCATTTCTTGTGAAAATAGCAAACTTCTTTGACGCGCGAAGTGCTTTGATGATAAAAGATCCTCCTTCTATTACTTGGTACATGTATACATTTTTTCACCATCGAGGGTTCGATTATTCTATGTGGACACGGTTCATTCGACCGTTTGGTCCTATACATTGTTCTCCTATCGAGACCCAATTTGGCATATTTTCGTTTCTTCGAGGAGGTCATCTCCCGGGGGATGCCCCTCAGTATTTGAGGTTGATTGAATAGAAGCCTTGAATACTTGGTGAGTTCTCCTTAGGTAGAATATGGATGTTTCCTCGTTAAAAACCTCGTCAGTAAAACCCATTTGGGATAAAATCCGACATGAGGGAAAAAGAGCGCAATGCATGCTTTAAAACCTAAGGCTTTCGAGCTGGAGGGTGTTGCGATGTCTTCCATCAGTCACCTGTAAAAAATTATTGTGAAGCAAAAAATGAAAAGCGAGAAAGTTATACCTTAGCAATAATAACGCCTGAGCATTGATAGGCTCCAATTGTTTGGAAGTTGCTCGCCTTTAATGGTCCCGAGTTTGTAGGACCCTTTGTCGATTACTCCAAGGAAGCGGTACGGTCCTTCCCATTTCGGCCGCAGCTTCCCCTTGTTAGGGTTGCAGGTGTTTAGGGTTACTTTTCTTAATAATAAGTCCCCAAGTCCGAAATGTTGGAGGTTTGTTCTCCTGTTATAGTATATTTCGATCCTTTATTTTTGGGCGGCCATCCGGACTAGTGAAGCTTCTCGCTTTTCATCTAATAGTTCGAGGGTTGTAGTCATGGCCTCATTGTTTGAGTCCCCAGTGGCATGTCTGAATCTGGTACTTGGCTCTCCTACCTCGACTGGTATCAAATCCTTAGACCCATAATACCAAAGAGAACAGCATCTCTTCTATGCTCGATCCAGATGTTGTCTGATATGCCCATAGCACTTCGGGCAACATTTCTCTCCATTTTCCTTTTGCATTTTCTAACTTCTTTTTCATGTTTTGAATGATGGTCTTGTTTGTGGTCTCGGCCTGACCATTTGCACATGGGTGGTAGGGCGCCGATAGGATCCTTTTGATTTTGTTATCCTCGAAAAAAATTATTACTTTTCCTCTGATGAACTGCTTCCCGTTGTCGCAAGTTATCTCGGAGGGGATCTCTAATCGGCACATGATGTGATCCCAGATGAAGTTGATGACTTTTCTTTCTCTTATATTCTCGTAGGCCTGTGCTTCCACCCATTTTGAGATTTAGTCAGTCATAAATAGAAATAATCTATCCTTACCTGGCGCCGTTGGTAGGGGACGGACGATGTCCATTCCTCATTTCATGAACGAACATGGGGATAAGACTGAATGTAGATGTTCACCGGGTTGGTGGATCATTGGTGCAAATCTTTGACACTTTACGCATTTTCGGGCGAACTCTTTAGTGTTCCTTTCCATGTTGTCCCAATAGTAACCTGCTCTGATCACCTTTTTAGTTAGGGAATCGGCATCGGAGTGATTCCCGCAGGTGACCTCGCGGATTTTTCGGAGCACGTAATAGGTGTGTCCCTGTCACGACCCAAATTTCCCTCTGTTGGGTATCGTGATGGCACCTAGTCATAAGGACTAGGTAAGCCTAATATTCATGGAATATCAACAATAATAAATAAAATTCTAATAGTCTTCTGAAATGAAGAATTCTTTATACAATGCATATTTTCCCAAAACCCGGTAGTACAAGTCATAAGCTTTATAAAGTTTACTACAACTTCTAATACAATTATTTGGAAGTAAGTAAAAACAGTGTAAATACATAATAGGAAGGTGACTCCGAAGCCTGTGAACTCAACGACTGGTTTACCTTGAGTCTCCTTAGCAAGAATCCGAACAGCTACTAACGATCAATACCTGGATCAGCACAAAAATGTGCAGAAGTGTAGAATGAGCACACCATAACGGTGCTCAGTAAGTATCAAGACTAACCTCAGTGAAGTAGTGACGAGGACTAGTCAAGACACCCACTGGTCTAATAAATTAACAGGCATAAACATAGGAATGACAGGGCATGAGACCTATCTAATGACTACACAATATAGTTTACAACATAACAACTACAATGCGAAAAGAAATACAACAATTAACGACAGAACATAATAATAATACACAAAAGGATGGACAGGAACACAACCAAGTCCGGAAATCAGTACACAATAAAGACAAGTAATAACTCAATGCTGCATTAGTCTCGACACCAGGCCTTATCCATAAATACCATTAAAATGGTCAAAATCTTTGAGTGTGAACTTTCACCCGCAAGTTTCGATATTGAAAGCTTTAAGGTAATATCCTTTTAAAAGAGAATTTCTTTTGAAATATACTTCCTTCGAATATAAACTTTTCAAATAAATATCCTTCAAACATAGTTCTTTCAAGATAATTACTTTTAAAATATAAACTTTCCAAATAAATGTTCTTCGAACATAGTTCTTTTAAGGTGAATGGTTTTCAAATATACTTCTGAAATAAATGTCTTTAAAACATAGTTCCTTTGATAAAATCTACCGGGATCCCGTCCCGTAGTTCCGAATTTATCACACAATACAGAGGATCTCCCGGAATACGTACATAGTCCCAAAATAATATGCAGTGCTAGGATCTCCCAGAATACGTCCGTAGTCCCAAAGTAAATATGCAGTGCTTGGGGATCTCCCGGAATACGTCCGTAATCCCAAAGTAAATATGTAGTACAGGGGGGATCTCCGAAAATACGTCTGTAGTCCCCAATTTAAATATGCAGTACAGGGGGGTCTCCCGGAATACGTCTGTAGTCCCAAAATAAATATGCAGTACAGAGGGATCTGCTGGAATATGTCTGTAGTAACAAAATAAATATGCAGTACAGGGGTCTCCCGGAATGCGTCTGTAGTCCAAAAATAAATATGCAGTGCTGGGGGACCTCCCAGAATATCGTTTCGTAGTCCCAATTTAAATATGCACCTAATGCGTGGCTAGAATTCATGGTTTTAAGTATTATGTACCTTACATTTTATGTGCTTTTGTGATAAAAAAATACACGTCATATGTGCATAATAGAGTCTATTTCATGTGTAGGTGAATTGGAGATGGAAGCCGAGCGAAATGGGTGTATAACACCAAAAATACGCGCAAGAGTTGAAAAGGAGTGACCCGGGCCATAGCCGGGCGTTTTGGCCTTAAAGCCTGACACACCCAGGCGTTAGCTGGGCGTTAGAGCCCAAACGCCAGCCCTACCCAGGCGTTAGCTGGGCGTTAGAGCCCAAACGCCAGTCCTACCCAAGCGTTAGCTGGGCGTTAGAGCCCAAACGCCAGCCCTACCCAGGCGTTAGCTGGGCATTTGGGGCTTAACGCCTGGGGTCCCTGGTCTGGTCAATTTCGTATTTTGAAGGTTTTAAGTGTTTCCCGGTTTGAATAGAAGTCTCTTACACGTTTAGGGTTTATCCCAAACATATAAATAGACCTAAAAACACAACTTGGAGGAGGATTGGAGAGAAGATACACACAGGATCATTGATGAAGCAAAGGATTATCATTTTTCTTCATCTTATTCTAGTATTTTCCATTTATGCAACACTTATGCAATTGTTATATTCTAGAATGAGTGGCTAAACACCCATTGTTCTGGGGTTGTGGTTTAGCCATGAATATTGTTATTCGATATTAACTTAACCTTGATTATAGGTCACTCAATATATGGTTGTTTCTTCAATTCTGCGTTTAATTACTTAATTGTTTGGCCAGCATTTAGGTTCTATATACTATCTATGTTATGCTTGGGTAAGCCGTATATAGGTTAGAGAAGAATTGAAGAGAGCGCGCTCTTAACCCTTCAGGTGAGCGAATTTGTGGTTAGGATAGGGATATACCTAGTCACCGTGCTTAATTAAACATCATAATATTAGTGCGTTCTAATAGATTAATTTCATAGGAATATAGGCGTTAATCTATTGAGAATAGGCGAGTAGTACTTCGGGAGAAGGCTATGCGAGCGGTTATGGATTAATTAGAAACCATGAGTGAATTATATGAAAAGGGAGAGTTAATTAGAATGCAATATGAGTGGTGAATTGATCACAACCCTGGAATATATGTCTCTACTGAATACACACAACAATATTCTTGTCACTTGATAATTAGTTAGTTCATAGAATCATTGTATAAATTAGTTACATTCCTGGATTTTATTTTGGCTCGATTAAATAACAATTAGAGTGATTCAGCAAGTAGTTTACGCAAGTCCCTGTGGGTTCGACATTCGATCTAACATTATATTACTTGTTACGACCACATATACTTGCGTGTGTGTTTGGAACCAACAAGTTTTTGGCGCCGCTGCCGGGGACTTGAATATAGACTACTTTTTAGTTATTTCTTTAATTGTTTATTTCATTGAGTCTAACGTCACGTGATTTTTTCTCTAATCTCAGGAACTTCAAGTGAATGCGTAGGGTCAGAAGCCAGGATAGACTTGACAGCTTCGACCCCTAACCTGAGAGATCCTTTCACAGGAGATTGCGAGAAGCAAGAGATACAGACAATATTCAGTACTTCATCCGATTTCCTGTGAACATGACATAGGAACAATACATGGTTGTTCAGGAGGTGGCAATGCCCAGTATTGTTAATGTCACCTCCAGCATCGTGAAACCCAGAATCACTGGGCACTTTGAGCTGAAACAGAGCATGATCCAACTACTTCATGCAAACAGGCAGTTTTTGGGTCTTCCACACGAGGACCCATATCAGCACATTCTGAACTTCTTGGATATTAGTGATACTTATATCACTACCAGGGTCATGCCAGATTATGTGAGGCTCACGCTTTTACCATTCTCCGTATTGGGTGAAGCAAAGGGTTTGGCTGAAGGCATAACCAGCTAATTTCATCACAACATGGAACGATTTAGCGAGAAAATTTCTGGCAAGGTTCTTCCCGTCAGGAAAGAATGCAAAGATCAGGAGTGAGATAGTCTCCTTTAGACAGAAAATAGGTGAATTGTTATATTCAGCATGGGAAAGATTCAAGGGGCTACTCAGAGACTGTCCTCATCATAATCAAACAAACGAGGTGTTAGTTCACACTTTTATTGAGGGACTCCATCCGCAAACAAAAATTGTGGTAGATGCAGCAGCCGGAGGTCAGGTGTTGGAGAAGAATTATGATGAAATATTTGCATTACTGAATAAATTCTCCAAAAGTAATCCAGACTGGCAAGGTGAGATGGGGAGAAATGTGGTTCAAAAGTCACCAGGGATTCTTTAACTAGATGTGGTTTCAGCATTGTCAGCTCAGATTTCCACATTGACTAACCAAGTGAATCAGATGAACCTGATCATTAACAAGCAACAATTTCAATCAGTGCAACAGGCACAACCAGTGCAACAGATTCAGGTATTTTGTGAAGTCTGTGGAGAGGGTCATTCGAGTGATTTATGCCCAGTTAATCCAGAGTCTGTCTGCTTTGTGGGTAATGCGAATAGGGGACAAGAAAATCAATATGGAAACACCTATAACCCCAACTAGAGAAACCACCCAAACTTCTCTTGGGGTGGAAATCAAAGCACTCAGAATAACTACAAGCATCCAACATCTCAAAAGCAGTACAAACCACCTCAGGCTGAACCATCAGCAAGCCTTGAGGAGATTATGGAGAGAATGATGAATGACCAACTTGATTTCAATTAGAAAATAATGGCTGATCACCAAGCTCAGACTGTAGCGATGAGAACCTTAGAACATCAAGTGGGGCAACTCGCCAGTTCTCAAAATACCCGACCAACAAGAGCTCTTCCAAGAGACACTGAAGCTAATCCTAAAGCATTTGTTAATGCTATATCATTGAGGAATGGGAAGAAATTGGAAGAAGTACAGTCCAAGAAGAGAAAGCGGGTATTTTGATGAGAGACCAACCACTATTGAATCAACATCAGACAATCCGAAAGAATCAGATAAGCCAGAAAAGGAGGCGGTGGCTGAGCAACCCCCACCATTTGTTGCGAGACCACCCCCTCTCCCTCAAAGGTTGCAAAAGGTGAAAGATAGTGCAGCATACAAAAATNCCTCCTGAAGCAGGTACAAATCAATATTCCACTGGTAGACATTCTGCAGGAGGTGCCCAAATATGCTAAATACATCAAGGACATTATGGCCAATAAACGGAGGCTGACTGAGTTCGAAACTGTGGCACTCACGGAGGAAGGTAGCTCAAGAATTCAAAGCAATCTACCTCAGAAATTAAAAGATCCGGCTAGTTTTACTATCCAAATCTCAATTGGTAAGCATGCAGTCAGGTGAGCTTTGTGCGATCTTGGGGCAAGTATTAATTTGATGCCGCTCTCTGTGTTCAAGAAATTGGGGTTGGGTGAACCACGCCCAACAGCAATGATTTTACAATTGGCTGATCGCTCCCTTGCTCATTCTGAGGGAGTAATAGAAGATGTGCTGGTTCAGGTGGGTTCCTTCATATTCCCAGATGATTTCATTATCTTGGACTATGAGATTGATCAGGAAGTCCCATTTATTTTGGGGCGTCCATTCCTAGCTACGGGCCGAGCTATCATCGATGTGTGTGAAGGAAAGATGACAATGTGAGTTGGTGATCGAGTGGAAGTGTTTAATGTTTATAAGGCACTCAAGTTACATGTCCACTATGAAGAGCTATCCATGATTACTGTAGTGGAAAGTAAATCGGAGTCAATGGTTCCATACATGAGTCCTATTGAACCTCTTGAGCAAGTGTTAGTTGGGGATGAGGAAGACTGTGGGGATGGAACAAGGGGAGACATTGAGAAAGCTTTTGAAGTATCTTGCAGTCACCTCCACGGGCTAGGAAAATTTGAAGAGTTGAACAAGCATGTTACTCTAACCCCTCCTAATCCATCTATTGAAGAGGCTCCAAAGCTGGAACTCAAACCTCTTCCAGCACATTTACGCTATGCTTATTTGGGGAACTCTAAGACATTGCCCATGATCATCTCATCCAGCCTGACCAATATACAAGAACATAAGTTGCTTAAGGTACTTCGTGAGCATAAAAAGGCGATTGGTGGACCATTGCAGATATTAAAGGAATCAGCCCATCATTTTGCATGCATAAAATCTTTTTGGAAGATGGTCATCGCCCGAGTGTTGAGCAGCAAATAAGGCTAAATCCCATCATGAAAGAAGTGGTGAAGAAAGAAGTAATAAAATTACTAGATGCAGGTTTCATTTTCCCTATTTCCGACAGCAACTGGGTAAGCCCGGTTCAATGTGTGCCCAAAAAGGGAGGGATGAACATGATTGAGAATGAGAAGAATGAGCTAATTCCTACCCGCACTGTCACGGGGTGAAGAGTTTGCATTGATTATCGAAGCCTCAACAAAGCAACCCGCAAGGATCATTGCCCACTCCCATTATTGATAAAATGCTGGACAGATTAGCAGGGCATGGATATTATTTCTTCCTGGATGGGTACTCAGGTTACAATCAAATTGTCATATGCCCAGAGGATCAGGATAAAACCACATTTACTTGCCCTTATGGAACCTTCGCTTTCAAGCGAATGCGATTTGGTCTTTGTAATGCACCAACCACCTTCCAGAGATGCATGATGGCTATTTTCACTGACATGGTGGAAAAATTCATAGAGGTATTCATGGATGACTTCACAGTCTTTGGGTCATCTTATGATAATTGTTTGAAAAATCTGAGCATGATGTTGGCCCGTTGTGAAGAAACGAATATGGTGTTAAATTGGGATAAGTGTCACTTTATGGCGCAGGAAGGCATCATTTTGGGTCATAGAGTATCTAAAAGTGGGATCGAAGTTGATAAGGCGAAAGTGGAGGCAGTTGAAAAACTACCTCCACCAATTTCAGTGAAGGGCATCCGGAGTTTCTTGGGACACACAGGATTTTATAGGCACTTTATTAAAGATTTTTCTAAAATTGCTACTCCGTTGTGCAGGTTGCTGGAAAAAGATGTCAAGTTCAATTTTGATGCACCCTGCATGAAGGCATTTGAGGACCTCAAGATGAAATTGGTAGATGCCCCCATAATTGTTGCACCTGATTGGTCAGTATCATTTGAACTTATGTGTGACGCAAATGACCATGAAATTGGGGAAGTGCTAGGACAAAGTGAAGACATGGTGTTTTATTCCATCTATTATGTGAGTAAGACCCTCGATGATACACAACATAATTAGAGTACCATTGAAAATGAGTTGTTAGTTGTGGTGAGGGACTTTGAAAATTTCCGGGCATACTTGGTGGGAGCGAAAGTTATTATCCACACAGATCACGCAACAAACCGGTATTTATTTACAAAGAAAGAATCTAAAGCTAGATTGATGCGCTGGGTTCAATTGTTGTAGGAATTTGATGTGGAGATAAGAGACTGAAAAGACACTGATAACCAAGTAGCTGACAATCTGTCAAGGTTGGAAAATCATGATCGTGTTGAGGAGGGTGGAGATATTAAAGAAGTCTTTCCTAATGAGAAACTTTTTGCTATAACCCAAGACCCTCCCTCATGGTATGCCGATTATGTGAATTATCTGGTGAGTGGGGTACTTCCTCCGGAAATAGAATCTGAAGCAAGGAACAGGTTCTTACGCGATGTAAAATTTTACTACTGGTATGAACCCTACCTGTACAAAGAATGTGGTGATCAGTTAATGAGGAAATGTATTCTTGATATAGAAGTGGAACTGGTGTTTTATGATTTTCATGCATAACCATATGAAGACCATCATGGTGGCGATCGAACAACACCGAAAGTGCTACAATCTAGTTTCTTTTGGCCAACGCTATTCAAAGATGCCCACGCATTTGTTAAAAAGTGTGACCAGTGCCAGAAAACAGGAACGATAACAAGGAATCACGAGATTCCTTTGAATAATATCTTGGAGGTAGAGATTTTTGATGTATGGGGGATAGACTTTATGGGTCCATTCCCATCATCCAGTGGAAATAAATACATTTTGCTGGTAGTTGACTACGTGTCGAAATGGGTGGAGGCAATTTCATTGCCAACGAATGATGCCATTGTTGTCCCTGCGTTTGTGAAGAAGAGTATATTCTCCAGATTTGGTACTCCACGTTCTTTAATTAGTGATGAAGGAACCCATTTTTGCAATCGGTTGTTGAATAACCTTTTAGCTAAATATGGGGTCCGTCATCGAGTTGCAACATCATGTCATCCTCAAAAAAGTGGACAACCAGAGGTATCCAACAGAGAAATCAAGCAAATATTAGAGAAAACGGTGAGTGTGAACAGAAAAGATTGGGCTGCTAAGTTAGATGATGCATTATGGGCATACAGAACAGCAGACAAAACACCAATTGAGGCATCACCGTACAAGCTGGTCTATGGGAAGGCATGTCATTTGCCCATAGAGCTTGAACATAAGGCATATTGGGCCATCAAGAAGCTAAACATGAACCTTGAAGCCGCGGGTGAGAAAAGATTG
>ML394741.1:0-55150 GCA_005239525.1 Nicotiana knightiana | reverse complement strand
CGTTTGAGATAGTGAGAGTCACCCCATATGGTGCACTTGAGTTGCGAGCTATACATGGCGAAAGAAAATTTTTAGTGAATGGACATAGAGTCAAACACTATTGGGGTGGTACCATAAATCGTGATAAGACCAAAGTCGTGCTCGCTGATGAGTGAGGCGAGATTCTACGTTGTGCCGTGACGTTAAATCAGGCGCTTCATAGGAGGCAACCTATTGACTTGTTGTAATCATCGTGCCACGACATTAACTAAGGTGCTTTTTAGGAGGTAACCCAATGCTTAGTTAAATCTTAGCATAGCTCGACGTATTTCGTATAATTATAGGTACTAACGAGCTTGCGAGTGCATTCGGGTGAAAGGAGCATTGTTCTAGCATGAAGGAAAGAGGGACTAAAGCTTGGGGGCCTTGGGCGATAATACCCTAACGCCTGGCTAACGCCAGGAGGTACCAGGCGATAAGCCCCTAACACCCTGCTAATGCCAGGTTGGTCTGGGCATTTCAGCTCTAACGCCAGGGTGCCTGGGATTTATGGCTAAAACGCACACCAAAACGCCAGGTAAGTTCCCTCTTCTTATTTTTACATCTCCCAACTCTCTCTCGAGCAAGGGTTTACTCCCAAGAACACAAACAACAATGATTGTCTCGCACACTCACACCAAAACTCATAGATTAACACACACATCTTCACCCACACGACACCCGCAGCACACAACAAGTTTTTGCACACAACACCCAAAGCACACAAATCTGCACAGGTTCAATTTCGGGGTTCACTTAATCCGATTAACACACATCAATCGTTGAGGTATGATTCTGTTCCTATCCTTTGTTACTTCAAAGTGGGTGTTACAATTATGAAAAGTGTAGCCTTGATTCATTGTGATTCTTTATGGGTTTATGCGATTCATGGTCATATTGTATTATGTTGTGAATCCCAATCCCCGAAACCCTTTAGGAATGGGCTGACATTGTGAGCTAAGTGGTATTATGGAACCCCACCCAGATGTGGGTACATGAGGCAGTCCCTCAAGTCCATAAGAGCTCCCATGGCAATGTCCTAGCCAAGTGCTCGATGTAATGCCTCAATGGAAATACATATCACATTTGGAGCCCAAGTCTCTAGGAAACAACAACTAGTGTCATGCATCTTGAACTCCATGAAATTTTAAGTGTGAAGAGGCTCACGAGAAGCCTTATGTGTCAATTGTTCATAAACGTGCTAAGGTGAAGTCTGAGTAACCTTGGAAAATTGGGAAAGCTTATAGTACACACTTTGTGACACCCACTAACTACTGATCATTTTTGTAGGGAAAACGATGCTACCCAGAAGAACCACAGGCAAAGGAAAGGCCACGTCTTCGGCCCCAGTGAAAAGCAAAGCAAAACCCCCACAACCTCAGAAGAAAATAAAAGGGGGAGATGCTACTTCCAGTATGACTGGTGAGGAAGCAGTAGCGGCTGTTGCTTCTATGAGACAACAACCCGTTGGTCAACGGGGATATGGTCTCAACAGCATACCAGTACAAACCAGGAAATGGTATGCACGCTGAAAACCCAAGCATGTTCACCCTAAAGGGGCCATTAAGGAAAGGAGCCTGAGAACAAAATTCCCAGCGATTTGGCGGAGCATCCATGAGTTGGGTTTGGGTTACGTGTTCAGGCACAGTGGTCACATCAACCTTAAATTAGTCCGGGAATTCTATGCAGGGTTTGACCCTAAGGACAAGGAAGGATTGGTGCCAATTCATGGCCACATGGTGGATTTTTCGGCCAAGGCCATATGTAATTTTCTAGGTGCACCAAATGTTCCGGTGGAGCCTCTAGATCTTTTCATCTGCCATCCCAACTATAGAGAGGTGAGACACACACTTTGTGGGGTTGAGTCCAGGGCTTCTTGGATTCGGGATAGAGCCACAAATCGCCATAAAAGGCTTCCCAAGAAGAAAATGAAGGTTGAAACCCAGGTGTGTCTTAAAGTGATAAATGCACGGATACTACCATAAAACCATGACACCTTAATCAAATTAGGAATTCTAAAAACTTGCATTTGATAGAACAAAATGTTGTGATCAGTTAATGAGGAAATGTATTCTTGATATAGAAGTGGAACTGGTGTTGTATGATTTTCATGCATAACCATATGAAGGCCATCATGGTGGCGATCGAACAGCAGCGAAAGTGCTACAATCTAGTTTGTTTTGGCCAACGCTATTCAAAGATGCCCACGCATTTGTTAAAAAGTGTGACCAGTGCCAGAAAACAGGAACGATAACAAGGAATCACGAGATTCCTTTGAATAATATCTTGGAGGTAGAGATTTTTGATGTATGGGGGATAGACTTTATGGGTCCATTCCCATCATCCAGTGGAAATAAATACATTTTGCTGGTAGTTGACTACGTGTCGAAATGGGTGGAGGCAATTTCATTGCCGACGAATGATGCCATTGTTGTCCCTGCGTTTGTGAAGAAGAGTATATTCTCCAGATTTGGTACTCCACGTTCTTTGATTAGTGATGAAGGAACCCATTTTTGCAATCAGTTGTTGAATAACCTTTTAGCTAAATATGGGGTCCGTCATCGAGTTGCAACATCATGTCATCCTCAAACAAGTAGACAAGCAGAGGTATCCAACAGAGAAATCAAGCAAATATTAGAGAAAACGGTGAGTGTGAACAGAAAATATTGGACTGCTAAGTTAGATGATGCATTATGGGCATACAGAACAGCAGACAAAACACCAATTGAGGCATCACCGTACAAGCTGGTCTATGGAAGGCATGTCATCTTCCCCTAGAGCTTGAACACAAGGCGTATTGGGCCATCAAGAAGCTTAACATGAACCTTGAAGCCGCAGGTGAGAAAAGATTGTTGCAGTTGGATAAATTAGATGAGTTCAGGTTGCACTCATACGAAAATGCCAAACTTTACAAAGAAAAAACCAAAAGATGGCATGACAAACATATAAATCCGCGTCATTTTGAGCCAGGCTAACAAGTACTATTATTCAATTCTAGGCTTAGACTGTTTCCTGGAAAGCTTGAATCAAGATGGTCAGGCCCGTTTGAGATAGTGAGATTCACCCCATATGGTGCACTTGCGTTGCGAGCTATACATGGCGAAAGAAATTTTTTAGTGAATGGACATAGAGTCAAACACTATTGGGGTGGTACCATAAATCGTGATAAGACCAAAGTCGTGCTCGCTGATGAGTGAGGCGAGATTCTACGTTGTGTCGTGACGTTAAATCAGGCGCTTCATAGGAGGCAACCTATTGACTTGTTGTAATCATCGTGCCACGACATTAACTAAGGTGCTTTTTAGGAGGCAACCCAATGCTTAGTTAAATCTTAGCATAGCTAGAAGTATTTCGTATTATTATAGGTACTAACGAGCTTGGGAGTGCATTCGGGTGAAAGGAGCATTGTTCTAGCATGACGGAAAGAGGGACTAAAGCTTGGAGGCCTTGGGCGATAAGACCCTAACGCCTGGCTAACGCCAGGAGGTACCAGGCGATAAGACCCTAACGCCCTGCTAATGCCAGGTTGGTCTGGGCATTTCAGCTCTAACGCCTGGTCAACGCCAGGGTGCCCGGGATTTATGGCTAAAACGCACTCCAAAACGCCAGGTAAGTTCTCTCTTCTTATTTTTACATCTCCCAACTCTCTCTCGAGCAAGGGTTTACTCCCAAGAACACAACCAACAACGATTGTCTCGCACACTCACACCAAAACTCATAGATTAACACACACATCTTCACCCACACGACACCCGCAGCACACAATAAGTTTTTGCACACAACACCCAAAGCACACAAATCTGCACAGGTTCGATTTCGGGGTTCACTTAATCTGATTAACACACATCAATCGTTGAGGTATGATTCTATTCCTATCCTTTGTTACTTCAAAGTGGGTGTTACAATTATGAAAAGTGTAGCCTTGATTCATGGTGATTCTTTATGGGTTTATGCGATTCATGGTCATATTGTATTATGTTGTGAATCCCAATCCCCGAAACCTTTTAGGAATGGGATGAAATTGTGAGCTAAGTGGCATTATGGAACCCCACCCATATGTGGGTACATGAGGCAGTCCCTCAAGTCCATAAGAGCTCCATGGCAATGTGCTAGCCAAGTGCTCGATGTAATGCCTCAATGGAAATACATATCACATTTGGAGCCCAAGTCTCCAGGAAACAACAACTAGTGTCATGCATCTTGAACTCCATGAAATTTTAAGTGTGAAGAGGCTCACGAGAAGCCTTATGTGTCAATTGTTCATAAACGTGCTAAGGTGAAGTCTGAGTAACCTTGGAAAATTGGGAAAGCTTATAGTACACACTTTGTGACACCCACTAACTACTGATCATTTGTGTAGGGAAAATGATGCTACCCATAAGAACCAGAGGCAAAGGAAACGCCACGTCTTCGGCCCCAGTGAAAAGTAAAGCAAAACCCCCACAACCTCAGAAGAAAATAAAATGGGGAGATGCTACTTCCAGTATGACTGGTGAGGAAGCAGTAGCGGCTGTTGCTGCTATGAGACAACAACCCGTTTGTCAACGGGAATATGGTCTCAACAGCATACAAGTACAAACCAGGAAATGGTATGCACGCTGAAAACCCAAGCATGTTCACCCTAAAGGGGCCATTAAGGAAGGGAGCTTGAGAACAAAATTCCCAGCGATTTGGCGGAGCATCCATGAGTTGGGTTTGGGTTCCGTGTTCAGGCACAGTGGTCACATCAACCTCAAATTAGTCTGGGAATTCTATGCAGGGTTTGAACCTAAGGACAAGGAAGGATTGGTGCCAATTCGTGGCCACTTGGTGGATTTTTCGGCCAAGGCCATATGCAATTTTCTAGGTGCACATAATGTTCCGGTGGAGCCTCTAGATCTTTTCATCTGCCATCCCAACTATAGAGAGGTGAGACACACACTTTGTGGGGTTGAGTCCAGGGCTTCTTGGATTCGGGATAGAGCCACAAATTGCCATAAAAGGATTCCCAAGAAGAAAATGAAGGTTGAAACCCAGGTGTGTCTTAAAGTGATAAATGCACGGATACTACCATGAAACCATGACACCTTAATCAACCGAGAGAGGATTTGTGTGCTCTACTTCTTCATGACGGGGCAGAGAGTGAATGTGGGCCATCTGATGTTCTATCAAATGGGGTTGGTGCATTCGAGCAATAGAATTGATCGAATACCATTCCCAAATTTCCTAACTCAGTTCTACTAAAAGAGAATGTAGTGGTTGGTCCCAACTTTGACCATACCATTGATAAACTCGCAGTAGAGACTGATATCACTAGCTTAAGGCTAAAAGAAGAGTCTTCACTGACCAACGCAAAGGACAATGTGCGGGATGATAGCTTCATGGCCCATCTTTATGGGATGATGGATTTGCAATTACGAATAGGAGGTCGGCCAGCGTCAGTTGAAGAGAGAGATGAGTTAGATCAGAGATACCCGCTCAATGCTCACGCTCAACAGATGATTGGAGCAGGTGAGGGATACAGGCTCCCAGATGATGAGGATATCAACACACCTGACGACTCTGATGCAGAGCCGATGCGCTCAGATGAGCAAGATGATGGAGAAGATGAGCATGAAGAGGAATGGAGAGCGTCAGATGAGGACGATTAATGATCAGGTATTTTCTTGTACCTTGTTTCTATTACTTGTTTTGTCTATATATGATGCACTAGGGATAGTGCATGAATTACGTGTGGGGTGTTGTACATACGTATTGTGAAATTGTTGGAGCGTATGTGGTTTCGTGTTGTAGCTTTGTATTCATGATAGTAAATGATTTTTATTTTAAGTTTTGTAGTGTTTTTGTTTTTTTACTTTTTAGATATAAATATGTGGACTTTTCCGGACGATGGATCCCCTAGACAGTTTTCCTGAGGGAAGTAAGTCTAAAGAAAATACCAAAAAGATTTTTATTTTTAGGTAGTGTACTAATTCCCCCTTGGTCTTTCTTTGGGCACCGATTCTTTTCCAAGGGTGTAACTTGAACCGGGTACTTTAAATTTTTTTTTAGAGTAGTTAGGAAGAAACTGAGTGACTTAGAAATACCCTATGACATGTTTGATGATGTATTAGGTTATGACATACATTCTAGTTTTCCCTTATATTTTGTTTGACATGTGATGCCTGATTAAAAATAAATAGCCTATTTTGTGACGCCTTAGCTCAGTTGTTTGACTTGTATGCTACATAGTGCAATAGTGCTTAATTCTCTCAAAATTGTGTGTGTGCTTGACTTGAGAGTTGAATAAAACCGTTGTGATTGAGTCATGTGCAATGTGTGAGTAAGGTTTAGTGATTTTCTATGCTATCATGTGTAGTCTAGAACTTTCCCCGTGTGTTAATCGAAGCAAAATTATAGGTTGTGCTAGTCCAGGGGATGACATAGGCATTTTCTTGCTTGATCAAGGATGTGCTTGTCACATAAGAATTACATTGTCGTTGCTAGCCCCTTTGAGCCCTTTGACCTTTTCTTTGGTACCCACATTACAAGTCGTACCCCTCGTTTGTTCTTAAATTGAGATTTTTGCACCTTTTCCTCCTAAGGCACTTAGTCGCTAAAAGAAGTAAGGTGAGATATTGGGGAGTAACTTTGGAGTGTAACCATGGAAAGGCATGTTAGTGCACTAAAAAAAATTGTATTCAAAAGTCACTAGCCATTGAATCTTCATGTATGGAGTGTGTGTAGGAAAGAAAAAAAAATGATAGTAAAAGTATGTACGAAAAGATACACACCTCCAAATTTTTATTAATTTGTGCTAGTGAAAATATAGAAGTGCTTAATTAAAAAAGGGCTATGTTGAATATGAATTGTGGCAAGGGAATTGGTTGAGAAGAATATTTGTTGATTTGTGAATGTAGTGTATTAAAGTGTTTAGGAGGGTTAGTCACTATTCCTAAATATATCCTACCCACCCCTTAGCCTACATTACAACCTTAAAAGTTCTAATTGAACCTAGATTTGGCTAACTGGAATGAGTGGAGATCTACACTACGGGCAAGCTTATAGTACGACCACGTGATGCATATGAATTCTTTGTGAGAGTGAGTGAATTTGTTCAATTGTGTGATGTCCTTAAATTATGTTCAAAAGCATATTTGAATGTGTGGACTAGTTATATTCACTCTTTTGTTGTTGGTGAGGGCACATGATCTCATGAACGATTGGTAATGTTGTAAACTTTCTTGTTGGGTAGGTGCGTGAATTGAGAGGGCTTAGTAGTTGCAAGTCGACTCTTGAGGTTGGGTGGTTGCAATTAGGTTGTTGGTATGATTGATTAAATTTTTATACTTGGGCATGTTTAAATAAGGGAAAGAATGTGAAATTTTGTATGTTCATACTTGATTGCCGGTATCGATCATAGTTAAGGGGTAATGTGTGTGATTGAAAAGTAAAATACTCCTTGTGAATGAAATGTGTACGTGTTAAAGGGTAATAGATTGTCCCATTTGCTCGAGGAAAAGCAAGAGTTTAAGTGTGGGGTGTTGATGCGTGGCTAGAATTCATGGTTTTAAGCATTATGTACCTTACATTTTATGTGCTTTTGTGATAAAAAATACACGTCATATGTGCATAATGGAGTCTATTTCATGTGTAGGTGAATTGGAGATGGAATCCGAGCGAAATGGGTGTATAAACATCAACAATACGTGCAAGATTCGAAAAGGAGTGACCCGGGCCATAGCCGGGTGTTTTGGCCTTAAAGCATGACACACCCAGGCGTTAGCTGGGCATTAGAGCCCAAACGCCAGCCCTACCTAGGCGTTAGCTGGGCGTTTGGGTCTTAACGCCTACGGGCCCTGGTCCGGTCAATTTCGAGTTTTAAAGGTTTTAAGTGTTTCTCGGTTTTAATAGAAGTCTCCTACGCGTTTAGGGTTTATCCCAAACATATAAATAGACCCAAAAACACAACTTGGAGGAGAATTGGAGAGAAGATACACACAGGATCATTGAGGAAGCAAAGGATTATCATTTTTTTCCATCTTATTCTAGTATTTTCCATTTATGCAACACTTATGCAATTGTTATATTCTAGCATGAGTGGCTAAACACCCATTGTTCTGGGGTTGTGGTTTAGCCATGAATATTGTTATTCGACATTAACTTAACCTTGATTATAGTTCACTCAATATATGGTTGTTTCTTTAATTCTGCGTTTAATTGCTTAATTGGTTGGCCAGCAGTTAAGTTCTATATACTATCTATCTTATACTTGGGAAAGCCGTATATAGGTTAGAGAAGAATTAAAGAGAGCGCGATCTTAACCCTTCAGGGGAGCGAATTTGTGGTTAGGATAGGGATATACCTAGTCACCATACTTAATTAAACATCGTAATCTTAGTGTGTTCTAATAGATTAATTTCATAGGAATATAGGCGTTAATCTATTGAGAATAGGCAAGTAGTACTTCGGGAGAAGGCTATGAGAGCGTTTATGGATTAATTAGCAACCATGAGTGAATTATATGAAAAGGGAGAGTTAATTAGAATGCAATATGAGTGGTGAATTGATCACAACCCTGGAATATTTTTCTCTACTGAATACACACAACAATATTCTTGTCACTTGATAATTAGTTAATTCATAGAATCGTAGTATAAATTAGTTACATTCCTGGATTTTGTTTTGGCTCGATTAAACAACAATTAGAGTGACTCAGCAAGTAGTTTACGCAAGTCCCTGTGGGTTCGACATTCGATTTAACATTATATTACTTGTTACGACCACGTATACTTGCGTGTGCGTTTGGAACCAATAGCAGCACAACCAACAGAGATAACAACTATAGCATGATAGAAATCGCATACATCACCACAACAAGTACAAAAAGCAACACTGACAGTAATGCAAAGTACGACGAGTAAATTAACTCAAAAACTTTAAATCACAAATAACGGTAGAACTCATTCACAAGGAATAACCACAGTAAAGGATGCCAGGCGCAAGGAGAACATCTTAACAAGGGAAAACAAAACAAAATGTAGTAACAATTCCACAATATGCAAGTCAACAATAAGAACCCAACACGAATCAAGTACTTCCAAATAAAGGCAAATCAACTAAGATATAGGTTATCTAATGTCCTTTTTAGGTTGATCAATTTCGAGGAATATTCAACAATTCAAGTTAGGGTAAATAGCAAAAGATAATCATAACTCTAATTAAGGCTAAACAATTATTGGACGAGATAATAATAATTTCAATTAAAGAAAAGAAGTTATGAAAATATAGCATGGCGATAGAAGAGGTAAAAATCTTTAGTTAAGTCAAATCAGGGTCAAGTAGACAGTAAGGGTGAATCCTAAAGTGATTACCTCTAATCAAAGCATGTAGAGGTGAAACTAGCAAATAAGAACTCAAATGTATCAGGAACAACTTCATACACGATGAATATAAGGACTTAAGAACCCTAAAAGGCAACTTCCCACAAATAAGTCTGAGCCTGCACTCGTCACCTCGTGTACACGGACTACAATGAACATATAGGAATCAAATCCTAAGGGGTAGTTCCCCCACACAAGGTTAGGCAAGATACGTACCTGAAAGACGACAACACGATACTCTAAAATGAACTCCTCAGGTGAAAGACCTCCGGATGGCTCAAATCCAACTAAAATAACTTCAATGCACAAATGAAACTCATAAGAAATAATTCCGGATCATAAAGTCTAAATCTTTAACAAAATCCAAAAGTCCACCCAAAATTCGAACCTCGGGCCCACATCTCGGAACCTGATAAATTTTACAAAATTTGAACACCCATTCCGATACGAGTTCAACCATACCAATTTGAATCGACCTCCAAATCTTAAATTTTCATTTTTGAAAAGTTTTACAAATTTCTCCAATTTCTTCCATTTGATTCACTACTAATTGGTGAAAACAACCATGGAATCATGAAGTATAATAACTTTTGGATATAGAACACTTACCCCAATTCATATGGTGAAAATCGCCTAAAAAATTGCTTTAATCCGAGCTTCATAGCACCCAATATGTTAAAATGGCCCAAACCCTCGTTTTAAGGATCTGTCCAGGCAAGTCGCATTTGTCATTTGCGATTTGCCTCAGCCCAAAAAAATAGCATTACCAGCCTTAAATAAATTGATCATAACTTTCTGTACAAATGTCCAAATGATGAATGACTTAATATTATAAAAACTAGACACCAAGGACTATAATTTCCATGTTTTGTTAATTTTCATATTATTTATATATTTCGAGATAAAATCTACCAAATTCGGCTCCACGCATCAGAAATTTCTGGCGAGTGTACAACTGCTTTATGAACCTTAGTTCAGTCGATAATAACTTTTTGTACAAACATCCAAATGATAAATGGTTTAACTTTCTGGAAACTAGAATCAAAGGGATGAAACTTTCATATTTTATTAATTTTCATATTCCTTATATATTTCGAGATATACGCTTCCAAACTCAGCTCTGCGATTGCACTAGCTGCTGCTAAAAACACAGCTTCTGCAGAAATTCCAGCAGCTTCAACCAGGCGCGAAACGATCCGAACCCCATCTGATACTCATCCGAGCCACTCGAGACCTTGTCCGAATATACCAATAAGTCTCGTAACATAACACGGACCTGTTCGAGGCCTCAAGTAACAACAAACAATGTCAAAACTACGAATCGCACCACGAATCAAATTATGAGTTTATGAATTTTCCAAATTCTATAATTTGTGCCGAAACATATCAAATGAATGCGGAATGACTTCAAATTTTTCACGCGAGTCTTAAATGAAATAATGGAGGTGTTCCAATTTCTAGAATCAAATTTCGACCCCGATATCAATAAAGTCATCTCCCGGTCAAACTTTTAAAAAATCATCTATTTTCTTACTTTCTCCATAATGCGTCGAATTGCCCTACGAACTTCCAAATCCAACTCCGAGCATACGCCTAAGTCCAAAATCACCATACGAAACTATTAGAATCATCAAAATTCCATTATGGATTCATCTGCTCAATAGTCAAACCCTGGTCAACTCTTTTCATTTAAGCTTCAAAATTGAGAGTTGTTCTTTCAATTAAATTACGAATCTTCAGAAAACATAACTTAACCTTACACGCAAGTCATAATACATATTACGAAGTTGTTCGGGACCTTAAGTCGCTGAACAGAATGTAAATTCTTAAAATGACAAGTCGGTTCGTTACATTCTCCCCCTCTTAAAATATACGTTCATCCTCGAACGTGCCAAGAATTATTGTGAGGCCATTAAATTACTGAGTGTATTCTTACACATACTCGTGGGTGATTCTACATCACCACAATTTTACATGGGTCCGAAAACACCATCTCAATTGACATTATTTATTTTAACCTCATTTATAAACTTTAAAGCCAAATTTTTTTCCCTTTACACATCAATTAATTTTAAAAAAAAATCCTGATTTTTATATTAACATACTGTGTTAGTCTCAATCGGATATAGAAATTCTTTGTCTACACACATATTATACGTATGCCCATAACTACATCTCTGGTCATAATAGTTGTTCATAATTAATTCCAACATCCTCAATTAATCTCATATTAACCAAAACCTTGTTTCAAAATTTTCACAATATTGACAGCAACACACGAGGAATTATGACCTCATAATTATTTACCCGAATTTAACGAGTCACATTTAGCGCCACCTGGGCACCCACCTCGTAGGCTAAACCGCAATATTCACAGTACGAATATGGATAAATATGCACAATAACACGTAAAAGAATTATCAAATAAGCCTCACAGGCATGCCTCCCTATTAATGCTACAGTACAAATTTAAATTTCACAAAGGGAGAATTTAAACACCTAACATTTTCACCACAAGGACCTCGTCCATATATAACTTCTTCCGCAGCTTGTAACCCGATTTAAATATTTCACATCATACAAAAATTATGAGGATCTCGTCCTCAACTCTGCATCACAAGTATTTTGCACACTGTGCCAATTGAAAATTTTCACTCTATTTTTTTAAAATATATTCCGTGAAACAATTTCACAACACAAAATGAACCTCCATACCAGTAAGGCATATAATTCACAAATTTTAATCAACTATTCTGAATTTATATCAAAACCCCACAGTAGTGAGTAACAGAAAGTCAAATTTGGACTCTTAGCCCTCAATAGTGTACAAAACAAAATTCTAGACATGGGCTAACACCATCAAATCTCTCAATAGGGATAAACATGTAAGTGTTGTATAAAATCACCAACTCACCATGCATGGATCATGATAGGAGGTCTCACCTCGATAATTGGAATTGAATCGACCTAAGAACAATGATCCTCTATTATGAATTAAATCATATATGTAATGACACCATATGGTGTAGCGGCCTTAGCCATACCATATCAATTAAATCAAAGGGTCGGGCCTCCCCCTCTAGGGCTCCCCTTTACCCGCCTATCCTCTACCCCTAACTGACTGTGCATGTGGGGTAGTAACTAGAATAGAGCCTTTAGCATGAGTATTCTGATGAAATCTGCCTCTCCGAAGTCTGGTACAATCTCTCATGTTGTGCAGAATCACCACACTGATAACAACCCTTCTGTAGGTTTGGCTGCTCATAATAAGTCTATGCCAGATAACTAGAATAACCATTATAGGAACCATGTGTCGTTGGTGCATTAAAAAACCTTCCTAGAGCCCTCCGAGTATTCTGAAATTGTTTCCATGACCTAGCTAATACTGAAATGAGGAATTAGTAAGGACGCGGGGATACCGCAAGTCTCAGCATCATCCCATACAAATCTCAGTTCTTAATCATATGCAAGTTCTTTTGGAACTTTTCAATACCAAATATATACATCTCAGGCCCAAACTGATATAACACATGACCCCACAACCTGATCATTGATAGTGGACTCCCTTCACGTGGAGAGAAGCCATTGGACACAGTCCGAAGATCCACAATACTAACCTTCACCGCTCATACAACACCAGTCATAAGACACCTCAAGCCATTTATTTGGCACATGTCATCCTCGTGACAGTTAAAGTCGCTTCCTCCGGTGCCTTGACTGCTACTATGTACCCTTCACTATATGGAAATCCCATATAGACCACATAATCCATAATACCACCAACTATCTTCAGATCCACATCCATCTCGTGACCCTACCACGATTGTGACGATTAGGCAACTAACTAAACATTCTTAAGATCATACTTATTAACCAGATGTCAGAACTTGCTGCAACCCCATGTGCACAACTGAATGATTCCTCAATACTTCCATATCCTCGATCTGGACGACACGTTGAGACCATGGTTGAGCATCCTTGGCTCCCTTGTAACCCCTCTGTAGTATCACGAACCATTGGCGCATAGTTGATCCCAAGTGCGAAATTTCATACACGAGTGAATGCAAAGTAACATAAGATATATTCTTCAAGCTGAATAAACGTCGCACGATAAGGAATGAAAGAAGTGAAAATTTTCCTACTAGCTCTGTAGCCTCTCGAAGATAAATACAGACGTCTCCATACCAATCTGCAAGACTCTACTAAACTCACTTATGACTTGTAGCACCTATGAACCTAGAGCTCTGATACCAACTTGTCACGGCCCAAATTTACCTCTGTTGGGTATCGTGATGGCACCTAGTCTTAAGGACTAGGTAAGCCTAATATTCATGGAATAGCAACAATAATAAATAAAAATCTAATAGTCTTATGAAATGAAGAATTCTTTATACAATGTATATTCCCAAAACCCGGTAGTACAAGTCATAAGCTCTATAACGTTTACTACTACTTCTAAATACAACTGTTTGGAAGTAAGTAAAAACAGTGTAAATACATAATATGAAGGTGATTCCGAAGCCTGCGAACTCGACGATAGGTTTACCTTGAGTCTCCTCAGCAAGAATCCGCACAGCTACTAACGATCAATACTTGGATCTGCACAAATATATGCTGATGTGTAGAATGAGCACACCACATCAGTGGCCAGTAAGTATCAAGACAAACCTCATTGAAGTAATGACAAGGACTAGTCAAGACACCCACTGGTTTAATAAATCAACAGGCATAAATATAGGAATGACAGGGCATGACACTTGTCTAATGACTACACAATATAGTTAACAACATAACAACTACAATGCGGAAGGAAATACAACAATTAACGATGGAACATCATAATAATACACAGAAGGATGGATGGGAACACCGCCAAGTCCGGAAATCACAACAAAATAAAGACAAGTAGTAACTCAACACTGCATTAGTCTCCACACCAGGTCTTAGCCACAAATACCACTAAAATGGTAAAAATCTTCGAGTGTGAACTTTCACCCGCAAGTTTCGATATTGAAAGCTTTAAGGTAATATCCTTTTAAAAGGGAAATTCTTTTGAAATATACTTCCTTCGAATATAAACTTTTCAAATAAATATCCTTCAAACATAGTTCTTTCAAGATAATTATTTTTCAAATATAAACTTTCCAAATAAATGTTCTTCGAACATATTTCTTTCAAGGTGAATGCTTTTCAAATATACTTTTGAAATAAATGTCTTTCAATCATAGTTCCTTTAATAAAATCTACCGGGATCCCGTCCCGTAGTTCCGAATTTATCACACAATACAGAGAATCTCCCAGAATATGTCTGTAGTCCCAAAATAATATGCAGTGCTGGAGGATCTCCCGGAATACGTCCGGAGTCCCAAAGTAAATATGCAGTGCTGGGGGATCTCCTGGAATACGTTCGTAGTCCCAAAGTAAATATGCAGTACAGGGGGGATGTCCTATAATATGTCTGTAGTCCCCAATTTAAATATGCAATACAGGGGGATCTCCTGGGATACGTCCGTAGTCCTAAAATTAATATGCAGTATAGAGGAATCTCTCGAAATACGTTCGTAGTCCCAAAATAAATATGCAGTATAGAGGGATCTCCCAGAATACGTCTGTAGCCCCAAAATAAATATGCGGTGCTGGGGGATCTCCCGGAATATCATTCCGTAGTCCTAATTTAAATATGCAGCGCAACCAACAGAGATAACAACTATAGGACGACAGAAACCTCCTACATCACCACAACAAGTACAAAAGCAACAATGACAGTAAAGGATACCAGGCGTAAGGAGAACAACTTAACAAGGGAAAACAAAACAAAATGTAGTAAAAATTCCACAATATTCAAGTCAACAATAAGAAGCCAACACGAATCAAATAGTTCCAAATAAAGGCAAGTCAACTAAGATATAGGTTATCTAATGTCCTTTTTAGGTTGATCAATTTCGAGGAATATTCAACAATTCAAGTTAGGGTAAGCAGCAAAAGATAATCATAACTCTAATTAAGGCTAAACAATTAAAGGACGAGATAATAATAATTTCAATTAAAGATAAGCAGTTATGAAAATATAGCATGGCGGTAGAAGAGGTAAAAATCTTCAGTTAAGTCAAATCAGGGTCAAGTAGACAGTAAGGGTGAATCCTAAAGTGATTATCCCCAATCAAAGCATGTAGAGGTGAAACTAGCAAATAAGAACTCAAACGTATCAGGAACAACTTCATACACGATGAAATAAGGACTTAAGAACCCTAAAAGGAAAATTCCCACAAATAAATCCGAGGACTCACTCGTCACCTCGTGTACACGGACTACAATGAACATAGAGGACTCAAATCCTAAGGGATAGTTCCCCACACAAGGTTAGGCAAGATACTTACCTCAAAGACGACAGCCCGGTACTCTAAAATGAACTCCTCGGGTGAAAGACCTCCGGATGGTTTAAATCCAACTAAAATAACTTCAACGCACAAATAAAACTCATAAGAAACTATTCCGGATCATAAAGTCTAAATCTTGAACAAAATCCAAAAGTCGACCCAAAATCCGATCCTCTGGCCCACATCTCGGAACCCGACAAATTTTACAAAGTTCGAACACCCATTCCGATTCGAGTTCAACCATACCTATTTGAATCGACCTCTAAACCTTAAATTCATTTTTGAAAAGTTTTACAAATTTCTCCAATTTCTTCCATTTGATTCACTAGTAATTGATGAAAACAGCCATGGAATCATGAAGTATAATTACTTTTGGATATAGAACACTTACCCCAATCCATGTGGTGAAAATCGCCTAAAATATTACTTCAATCCGAGATTTATAGCTCCAAATATGTTAAAATGGCCGAAACCGTCGTTTTAAGGATCTGTCTGACAAGTCGCATTTGACATTTGCGATTTGCCTCAGCCCAGAAAAACAGCATTACCAGCCTTCAATAAATTAATCAGAACCTTCTGTAAAAATGTTCAAATGATAAATGGTTTAATGTTACGTAAACTAGAAACCAAGGGCTAAAACTTTTATGTTTTGATAATTTTCATATTCCTTATATATTTGTAGATATAAGCTTCCAAAGTCGGCTCCACACATCAGAAATTTCTGGCGAGTGCTAAACTGCTTTACGAGCCTTAATTCAGTCGATCATAACATTTTATACAAATGTCCAAATGATGAATGGTTTAACTTTATGGAAACTAGAATCAAAGGTATGAAACTTTCATATTTTATTAATTTTTATGTTCCTTATAGATTGTAAGATATACGCTTCCAAAGTCAGCTCCACGATTGCACCAGTTGCTGCCAAAAACAGCTTCTGCAGAAATTCCAGCAGCTTTAACAAGGCGCGAAACAATCCGAACCCCCTACAATACTCATCCGAGCCACTCGAGACCTTGTACGAATATACCAATAAGTCTTGTAACATAACACGGACCTGCTCGAGGCCTCATGTAACATCAAACAGTATCAAAACTACGAATCGCACCACAAATCGACTTATGAGTTTATGAATTTTCCAAATTCTATAATTTTTGCCGAAACATATCAAATGAATGAGGAATGACTTCAAATTTTGCACGCGCGTCTTAAATGACATAATCGAGTTTTTCCAATTTCTAGAATTGAATTTCTACCACGATATCAATAATGTCAACTCCCGGTTAAACTTTTCAAAAATCTTCTATTTTCTTACTTTCTCCATAATGCGGCGAATTCTCCTACGGACTTCCAGATCCAACTCCGAGCATACGCCTAAGTCTAAAATCACCATACAAAACTATTGGAATCATCAAAATTACATTCTAGATTCATCTGCTCAAAAGTCAAACTCTGGTCAACTCTTTTCGTTTAAGCTTCAAAACTGAGAGTTGTTCTTTCAATGAAATTCCGAATCTTCCAAAAACCAAACTCGACCGTACACGCAAGTCATAATATATATTACGAAGTTGTTCAGGACCTTAAGTCAGTGAACGAGATGTAAATTCTTAAAATGACAAGTCGGCTCGTTACACTCTCGGCCCCAAGCATACTGCTAGGGGTCCATCAAAGGTTCTTCTGTACAGAGTTCCATTCTCGTAGAGTGAAAATCTAGATGCTTTGGCCCGAAGGGCCCTTGATTCTTTTTGGTCAGTGGGCAGCTTCCCACTTCCCAAATAATTAATGTACTTATTTCTCTAATCCCATGTCAGGCTGGTGGAATTGATTTCGGTATGGCCTTCTTTAATCACCGATTTGGATAGCTGAACCACAGCCCCGGGGAGTATGTCATCTTCTTCGACGGAAGATCCCAAGCTTGCGAGCGCATCAGCCTCACCGTTTTGTTCTCGAGTTATGTGAACTAAAGTCCATTCTTTGAAGCGACGCAAAGTGATCTGAAGTTTATCTAGGTATCGTTGCATTCTGTCCTCTTGAACCTCGAAGCTCCAGTTTGCCTGATTTTCTACTAGAAGAGAATCACATTTTGCTTCGATGATTTCCGTTCCTAGGCTTTTGGCCAATTCGAGACCTGCAATCATAGCCTCATACTCGGATTTGTTGTTAATCCGCTTTGCAGATTTTATAGATTGTCTAATCAAGCTACTCGTAGGTGGCTTCAGAACTATGCCGAGCCTGGATCCTTTCACGTTCGAGGAACCATCGGTGAATAGGTTCCATACCCCCGACGTTGTGCCTGTTCTTAGTAGAAGTTATTTTTCTACCTTGGGCACAATGGCGGGCGTAAAGTCGGCCACAGAGTCGTTCGGGGATGATATTCGACATCGTATCCCCTGAGTTTGATGGCCCATTTGGCCAGCTGGCCCGATAATTCAGGTTTTTGCAATATATTTCTAAAAGGATATGTAGTTAAAACACATATACGGTGACACTGAAAATAAGGCTTCAATTTTCGAGATGCATTTATTAATGCAAGAGCTAATTTTTTTAAGTGTGGATACCTGGTTTCCGCATCTCCTAGGGTTCGACTCACATAGTAGATAGGGAATTGCGTACCTTGCTCATCCCGAACCAACACGCCACTTACCACTACCTCGGACACTGCTAAGTACAAATACAGTGTTTCGTCTTCCATTGGGGTGTGGAGCAAAGGCGGGCTCGAGAGATACCTCTTTAATTCCTCCAAGGCGTGTTGGCATTCCGGAGTCCACTTGAAGTTGTTCTTCTTCTTGAGTAGGGAAAAAAAGTGATGGCTCCGATCTGATGACCTCGAGATGAATCGGCCTAACGCCGCTATCCGCACGGTCAGCCGCTGCATGGCCTTCACATTTTTTACCACTGTGATTTCTTCAATGGCCATGATTTTTTCGGGGTTGATTTCAATCCCCCTTTTTGATACCATGAAGCGTAAAAACTTGTCTGAACCCATGCCGAAGGTGCATTTCTTCGGATTGAGCTTCATGTTGTAGCTTTTAAGGATGTCGAAAGTTTCCTGCAAATGAGTCAAATGGTCCTCTACGTGCAGGGATTTAACCAGCATGTCATCAATGTAAACTTCCATGGATTTACCTATTTGACGTTCAAACATCTTATTAACTAAGTGTTGGTACGTGGCCCCTGCAGTTTTTAGTCCGAAGGGCATTACATTGTAGCAGTATGTGCCATGCTTCGTGATGAACGATGTTTGTTCCCTATCCTCGGGGTTCATTAGAATTTGATTGTACCCGGGGTAGGCGTCGAGAAAGGTGAGGATCCCGTGGACATCCATAGCATCAATCAAGCGATCGATGTTTGGAAACGGGAAAGAATCTTTAGGGCATGCTTTATTTAAGTCCTTATAATGTACGCATATTCTTAATTTGTTCCCCTTTCTGGGAACTACTACTACATTGGCCAACCATTCGGGATATTTTACTTCCCTGATGGATCCTATTTTGAGGAGTTTCGTTACCCCGTCTTTGAAAAATGCGTGCTTTACCTCGGACTGAGGCCTCCTTTTTTGCTTCAGTGGTTTGAACTTGGGGTCGACGCTTAGCCGGTGGGATCCCTGTCATGTCTAAGTGGAACCGAGAAAAGCAATCAACGTTGTTAAGAATAAATTGAATGAGTTTCTTCCTGAGTTTGGGGGTCAATCCCATTCCTAGGTATACCTTTCGATCTAGGAGATGTTCCATCAGAATAGCTTGCTCCAGGTCTTCGATCATTGATTTTGTTGTGTCCGATTCTTCGGGGGCGACATAGGTTCGAGGGGTGAGGAAGTATTCTTCATCATCCTCGGGAACCTGTTTATCTTCTGACCCCTCCGAGGTGGAGTATATGGGCGCCAGTGCCATGCCATGTACTGCGAACATTTCCTGTACCGCGTGTTGCTCTCCATATACCATTTTTATGCCCTCTTTAGTTGGGAACTTCAACATCTGGTGGAGAATCGCTGGTACTGCCCTCATACTGTGTATCCATGTCCTTCCAAGCAGGGCGTTGTACTTCATGTTACCCTCGATGACATGAAACTTGGTATCCTGAACTGTACTGGACATATCGACTGAGAGGGTGATTTCCCCTCGTTTCGCTCGTCATGTTAAACCCATTGAGGTCTCGGGAATCGGGTATCAATTGGTCTAGCAGTTCGAGTTGCTCCACTACCCCCAATCCGATTATATTGGCTGAGCTACCTGGATCCACAAGCACACGTTTAATTTGAATGTTATTTAAGAGAAAAGAAATTACCAGTGCATCATTATGTGGTTGGAACAGGGTCTCGATGTCCTCTGCGCTGAATGAAAGAGCATCTTCAGGTATATAGCTCCGAGTTCGATTTTCCCTAGTGATGGGCACTTTGGCCCGTTTGAAAATGAGTTCTTGCGGGACATCGATTTCTCTTTCTCAGAAGTGGTTCTTGGCTTGATCGTTGAGAAATTCTTGAAGATGCCTTTTTTTGATCAATTGGGAGTTTATATTGACATGCATAGCGTTGTGCGAGTCTTCATCAACGGGGATTTGCATTGGAGCCCCTTCAGGGTTTAGCGGCAGTACCCCACCATCTGAAGTAGCTGTGCTGTTCTCTCTATGGTCCTCAGGACCATTGTTTTCGTGTGCATTTACTGAGTTAGACATTTTTTGACCTGAAATATAAGATTCTTGGACAAGAAAAAGTGTAAAGAATAATTTTTGTTTGTAGAAAACCAGCACTAAAACAATCACTATTATTTTTAGCCCCACGGCGTGCGCCAAACTGTTTACCGTGGAAATGGTAATTATAATTATATTTGATTTTTTGGTTCTAAAAATATGTGATCTATTTTAATAACAGTTGTTTAGGAAATAGATGCTAAGTGAGAGGTAAGAAAATGAGATAAGAGCGAAGGATAATGAGGTTGTGCAAACCGAGCAGTTAAGAGACGAAGTTTCGAGCTTGGTTTAAATAGGCCTCGAAGTTGAGCTCGAGAGCTTGACAGAGGGCGGTCGAAGAGGATACAGTAGTATTGAAGGCCTCGAAGATGACCTCTTTATGATCAATAATGAGTAATCAATGAGGAACAATTGATGAACACAATAAATGAAAGACAATAGATCAATGATACAATCGTAGAAAATGTTTGAGCAGAGAATGTTCTTGTCCTTGTATTGAATATCATGTATCGTACAAAATGACAAGGGGCCCCTATATATAAGAGGGATAACCCCAACATAGTACATGTGTAACTATTACAAAGACAAACAGCTGGTACAACTATTTAATGTCACGGTACACACTTGTACTATCTTTTGTAGACTTGGTCAGCCTTAACCACGTGACCTTTGGGAATTTCCCGTTTTTTCATGATGTTGTTCGATCTTTACTCTGCCTCGAGGTACATTGATCCCTCGGGATACACTCCTTGAGGAATTCTCCTCGGGGTTTAACTTTGGATCCTGCTCCGATACAATTGAGGTCGAGGCTCGGAACGTTGTAGAAACCTTAAAATCGGCCTTTGCCAGTTTTGTCGTATACACAACTGAATAGTATAATTAAAAAAATACTAAAAATATGTATGATAAACTCATATAAACTTCCGAAAAACAGAATATCAACAAAACACATCCTAAGAATGGTGGAACAGAGTCATAAGGTCTACATAGTAAGCTAAAGTGTCTAGTACATCACTGTGTGAAAGAAAATACAAGTGTAAATAAGAATAAGGGAAGATGACTTGAGGCCCGCGAACGTGGAGAAGGTATACCTTGAAGTCTCCAAAAGCATCTACTCAAATCAACTCTAGCGTCCATCCACAGGAAGACGTACCTGGAGCTGCACAAAAAGATGTGCAAAAGCGTAGTATGAGTACACCACAACGGTACCAGTAAGTATCAAACCTAACCTCGGTAGAGTAGTGACGAGGTCAGGCCAATAAATCTATTAGGATATAAATAAACAGTATGAAAACATAAGAACAAAAAATAATGGAAGACAGAGAAATAACTGATGCAAAAAAAAGTTAATAACATGAACTAACCGGAATTTAAATATGGAAATGACATAAAGGAAGCAGCTAAAGAGAACCACAATGATCATATACGAACAACAACTCCTATAACAAGGAAGAACAAAACAACAAGAAATGTTCTCACCAAACTCTTTGCAACATAAGATAAACAACAAGAATCCCCACGAGGTACCGCCTCTTGTCCAATAAGAATCACCACCGAGTTACCGTCTCGTGTATACATATCAAGAATCAGAACTAAGGTACCGCCTCATATTCATAATTCACAATTTCAATCACAATCATACTGTCGCGTGATCCTTACATTTGAAATAGGTTTTGAAAACAGTTTTCCTGAAATAGCTACACGCACTTTAGCCCACCTTATGGCGCCTTGTGGCTTCACGTAGTTTCCTTAGCACCATGCACATTAACCCCAAGCCTTATACCGACGCATGCACGCCAATAACACATTACAATACTCACACCACAAGTTTCCATATATCATAACTTGCCATCAATCAATAATATCAATATTTTCTGAACAATATCAAAGTTTCCACAACAATAGCCCATGGTTCCACCACAAAGGGTACAACAATATCAACAACAACAGTTAACGTAAAATGCTCCAGTAGGAAGATGTTTCAACAATATCAATTTCGCCTCATTGTGATAACGACTTTCACAATTTCAGCACCAATAACTCAACAATGAGATATGTATGACTATGATATTAGATAAAAATTACTCACAATGGAAAAGAGAATGTATAACAATAACTTCAAATAATGGAAATCAATAAGGAAAGGGATAACATGAAAAATAACTTCAAGTAATGATAATCAATAATGAGATAACACGAAAAATAACTTCAAATAATGGTAATTAACAATGAAAAGGTAGCATGTATCGATAAAAGAGACAACAAATTCAACTAAAGCATGAGAACAATTTATCAAGTAGGATGTAGAATAACTGTTAAACAAGTCAATTAAGGCATGTAAGGATAGACCAACACAATTAAGGATAGATTAACTATAAGAATTTAGAACATGACATGGAATTTCAATTAAAGCATGGAAATAGTCTAAGTAGACTAAGCCGGTCAATTACAACATACAACCCGTGTACCCACTCGTCACCTTGCGTACACAAGTTTCACATAGCACACAATGAATCAACCAATACCAATCCTAAGGGGTAGTTTCCCTACACAAAGTTAGGCAAGATACTTACCTCAACTAGGCCAATTAAACACTCGAAAATAGATTTTCCCTTAGAGTCCGCCTCCACACGGCTCAAATCTAATCTAAATCGACTTAATATCATCAAATAATGCTAAGGAAATCAATTGCAATAGATAAGTTAAGATCTTTAAATTTTTTCCAAAAAGTCAACTTAGGGCTCGTGCGGTCAAAACTTGGTCCAATGGAAGTTTCTAACTACCCATGACCCCACGAGTTCATATATGTGATTAGTTTTAAAATTCGAGTCCAAATGACTCCCAAAACTCAATTTCTTATTTTTTGAAAACTTAACAAAGTTTCACAGATTTTCACTTTGATTCACATGATTTTGATGTTAATATCTGAGATATGTTGATGGAATATGATTAGAATCACTTAACTAAAGTTTGTAGGTGAAAATCCCCTCTCCAAATTTCCTCATACCGAGTCTAGGGTTCAAAAATGAGAGACAACAACAACATACCCAATAATATCCCACATCGTGGGGTCTGAGGAGGGTAGTGTGTATGCAGGCCTTACCCCTACCTTGTGAGGATAAAGAGGTTGTTTCCAATAGAGAGAATGAGAGATAAAATCCATACTTTTAGCCCTTATGTTCAGCTGCAGTTATCGCAATCTTGCAATTGCAAAGAAAATATCGCAATTGCGACACTTTCAGTCCTGGGATGCTCTTCACAAATGCAAAGATGGGTTCGCAATTGTGAACCCTGCTTCCCTCACAAAAGAGACATATTTGTCACAAATGCAAACAACCCAAGATTCCAGACCACGTTCTAATTGCGAGCCTAGCATCACAATTCTGACACCTGAGCTCACCCTTCTAAGCTCGCAATTGCAAGCTTGGTGTTCGTAAATGTGACACCAGAGGTTGCTGCACACCAATTTTTCTGGTTTTCAATCCAAAACACTCTGATACATGTCCGAAACTCACCCGAGCCCTCAGGTCTCCAAACAAAACCTCCGCACAGATTTTTTTAAATATCATACAAACTCACTCGCATGATCAAAACACAAAATAACATCTAAAACTACGAATCGAACACTAAAAGACATGAATTTCAAAGTAAAGTTCAAGAATTTCTAGAGGTACAACTAAACGTCTGAATCCTATCCAAACAACTCCAAACGACACCAAATTTTCTAGACAAGTTCTAAATACCATAACGGACCTACTCCAAGTCTCAAAATCAAATTTTGAGCTCGATAACTAAAAGTCAACCTATGGTCAAACCTCTCAAATTCAAATTGCTTAATTTTGAAAAATCAACATAAATCAACCAATGAACTTCCAAAATAAATTTCAGGCATATGCCCAAGTCTGAAATCACAATACAAAGCAATCAGAGCCATAAAAACACAATTCTGGGGTCATTTTCACAAAATTCAAAGTTTGGTCAATATTTCTAATTTAAACTTCTAAGTCATTAATCAAAGGATCCAAATCAACCCTAAAGCTTCTCGGTATGAAACTAACCAACCCCGTATGTCAAAAATCATAATTACCTATGTGTGAAGACATAAAAGGGGCAACATGGCAAAATTGCACAAATCGACCGATCGAGTAGTTACAGAGGTAAAGAATGACAATGACTTCATTGTCATGCAGAAGTCGGTGGGGGATCAGAATGCCCCTACTTTCAACTACCCCACTCTCATTACCATCAAAATCCTTCCCTGGGTTTGGAAAGATTACAGAGAGGAGAGCCGGATTCTCACGACCCCAAATACTAAGCCGGCCGTGATGGCGCCTATCATGGAACTAGGCTAGCCAACCCTTACATATTATCTTAATGTTTCATAATTTCCCAAAAATAGAAGATTTAAAATAGCAAAAAAATGAGATAAACAATTTATACACTTCCCCAAAACCTGGAGTCAACTGTCATGAGCATCTAGGACTGTAAATACAATGTACAATAAGGTTACTTGCTACTACAAAAGCCTAAAGTACAAAAGATAAAAAACTATAAAATGGGGAAAGGAAAGGAGGTGAGCTGGGGATGCTGAACAGCTATGTCGATCCTCGAACAAACTCCAAGAACGCCCGAAAATCAACTAATGAGATGGTTCGGTACCTGGATCTGCACACAGAGGTGCAGGGAATAAGTACGCCAACTCAGTAATTAATCAAAGTAACTAAAAACTTGAGTGTAGTGACGAGCATTTATAAATCATGTATGTCCATATAATGAGTAATAGTGGAAATAAATAAATCAAGTCAGGAATCTACATTCCGAATATTTCATAAAACTCTAGTTTTCATTTAAAAATCTCGCATAAAAAAATTTGTCTAACATTATCATTAGAGACTCAGTGTAAATAAGAGTGAAAACAGTAGTTTCATAAACTATAAGCCCCTCAGGCACAGTATCACTCACAATAAAGTCTCTCGGGCAAGCCTCTCAGTCACTCATGATCCCACTATCAGTATCTCATGCTCCCACTAAACACTCTTACTCAATAAGTACCATGAATACACATAACTGCTACGGCGGGCAGCCCGATCCAATACATGTATATATATCTATACTGCTGCGGCGTGCAGCCCGATCCATATAATAGTCGACTGCGCCCATTGGGGTGTATAGACTCCGGAGGGGCTCTGATAGCCCAAGCACTATATTTGTTGCGTCGTGCAGCCCGATCCAATATGTATATTGCTGCGGCGTGTAGCCCGATCCATATAATATACATATATATTGTTGCGGCATGCAGCCCGATACATATAATATACATATATATTATTGCGGCGTGCAGCCCGATCCATATGTAATATATAACATATATATTGTTGCGGTGTGCAGCCCGTCCCATGACTATCCTCACATACTCGGTGCTCGGCCTCATTCAGTCATCCTTACAAGCCACTCGGGGAATTCATCTCAACTCGCGGGACTCATCCCAAAATACTTCTCAGAGTTAAAAACAGTGTGATAACAGTGTAAATAACAACAAGTGGTAAACATGACTGAATTCATAGATGTTCTATCGGGATAGTATAAAAAAAGTGTAAAAATACCCCTGAGGGTCTAAACAGGTCGACACGAGGCCCCAAACATGGCTCACATCCCATAAACAAGTATAAACTTCTGAAATACAGGATGTCGTAAGGTTTCAACTGAAATACGCGGCTTAATAGCCGCTACGGTACGGACCAAGTCACAATCCCTATCGATGCACGCCCACACGCTCATCACCTAGCATGTGCGTCACCTCATTTACCAAAATAATATCAAATACTGGGGTTTCATACCCTCAGATTTAGAGTTACAACCGTTACTTACCTCAAAACATCCCAAAAGCTACTCTGCGATGCTCTTGCCCCTTGAATTGGCTCCCAAATGCTCCGAATCTAACAAAAACCAGATTAACATCAACAATATACGCTAAAGAAACAAAACCCAATCGAAAGCTATCAATTTTACGAATAATTCCCGAATTTGACCAAACCCGAGCCTCGGTCCCACATCTCAGAATTCGATAAAAATCACAAAACAAGAATCCTCATTCACTTACGAGTCTACCCATACCAAATTTACCAAAATTCGAGCTCAATATCCCACTCAAATCACCAAAAGAAATTTCCAACTTTTCCTCCCATTTTTCCCAACTTTTCTACTTTAATTCCTCAATTTGCGTGGTGAAAATCAAGACAAATTCATGAAATTGAACCAAAAATGATTGAAGAACACTTACCACAAGAATCCTACTGAAAATATCATCCAAAATCTCCTTCCCCCAAGGCCTCTAATGGAATATTGAGCTATGGCCGAATTTAGAACTTAGAACTGCCTGCCCAGGTCATTAACTCACTGCGATCGCGGGACCATCCACGCGATCGTGAAGAACAAACTTACTGCCTCCAAATTTTATACATTGCGATCGCACAATTTACCCAAGCGATCGGGAAGCTTTGAATCCCTAACCTATGCGATCACGTACCAAGTCACGCGGTCGCGAAGAACAATTGCAACAACCTCATGCGCCCCCTTTTCTTCTACGCGATCGCACAAGGAACCACGCGACTGTACTGCTCAAGACTGCCCAACCTATGTGATCGCTAACCTTATTATGTGATCGCATAGAACAAATATGCCTGCCACAATATTTACTCTACGCGATCACGGATGAACTCACGCGATCGCAATGAACAAACCACTACTGCTAAAACACCAGAAAACCAGGAATCTCCCAAAGACCAAAAGTGCCTGTTTGAGCATCCGAAATACACTCGAGGCCCCCGAGACCTCAACCAAACTTACCAAAATATCCCATAACATCACTCAAACTTAGTCAAGCCTTCGAAACACCAAAAACAACGCAAAAGCTCCAAAATCACATCAAATTCAAGCCTATGAACTTTGAAACTTCTAAATTTCTCCAACGATGCCGAAACCAACCAAAACACATCCGATTGACCTGAAAATTTGCACACATGTCCAAAATGACATTACGAACCTTCTCCAACTGTCGAAATTCCATTCCGACCCCGATAGCCTATTTTCCCCTGCCGACCGAAAATCACCAAAATCTAACTTTCGCCAATTCAAGCCTAATTCTACATCGGACATCAAAACTTCATTCCGAACACACTCCTAAGTCCCAAATCACCTAACGAAGCTATCTGAGCCATGAAATCCACATTCCGAGGTTGTTTACCAATAATTCAACTCCTAATTGATTTTTTTCAACTATTAAACTAATTTAAGAGACTAAGTGTCTCAGTTCTCACCACGACCACTCTGAACCCGAACCAACCGACCCAATACAACATAAATAGTCTAAGAAACATATGATAAAGCAGAAATGGGGGAAATGGGGCTAATTTCACGGAACAACCGGTCGGGTTGTTACATCCTCCCCCTCTTAAATAAACGTTCGTCCTCGAACGGGTCTAGAAACATACCTGGAGTCTCGAATCAGTAAGGATATCTGCGCTGCATCTCCCGCTCAGTCTCGCAGGCGGCATCCTCGACCGGCTGCCCTCTCCACTGAACCTTCACTGAAGCTATATCCTTAGACCTCAGCTTTCTGACCTGATGACCCAAAATAGCCACTGGATTTACCTCATATGACATATCACCCTCGAGTTGAATCGTGCTGAAGTCCAAAACATGAGACGGGTCATCAACATACTTCCGGAGCATCGAAACATGGAACACCAGATGAATACTCGATAATCTGGGAGGCATGGCAAGCCTATAAGCCACTTTCCCAATCCTCTAAAGCACCTCAAAAGGCCCAATAAACCGGGAACTCAGCTTTCCCCTCTTCCCGTACCTCATAACACCCTTTATGGGTGACACCTTCAGCAGCACCTTCTCCCCAACGATGAAAGACACATCTTGGACCTTTCGGTACGCATAACTCTTCTGCTTAGACTGCGCCATTAGAAGCCGCTCCTGAATCAACTTCACCTTACCCAACGCATCCTGAACCAAGGCTGTGCCCAATAGCCTAGCCTCGCCCGGCTCAAACCAACCAACCGAAGATCTACACCTCCTACCATATAAGGCCTCATACGGAGCCATCTAGATACTCGTCTGATAACTATTATTATATGCAAACTCCACGAGTGGCAGAAACTGATCCCATGAACCCCCAAAATCAATGACACAGAAACGCACCATATCCTCCAAAATCTGAATAGTACGCTACGACTGCCCGTCGGTTTGAGGATGAAACGCTATGCTCAACTCAAGATGAGTACCTAACTCCCTCTGCACGGCCCTCCAAAACTGAGATGTCAACTGAGTACCTCTGTCAGAAATGATAGAAACTGGAACCCTATGCAATTGAACAATCTCCCTGATATAAATCTCAGCTAACCGCTCCGAAGAATAAGTAGTACCAACAGGAATGAAGCGCGCGGACTTGGTCAGCCGATCCATAATAACCCATATCGCATCAAACCTCCTCGAAGTCCGTGGGGAGTCCAACTACAAAATCCATGGTGATTCTCTCCCACTTCCACTCCGGAATATCTAATATCTGAAGCAATCCACCCGATCTCTGGTGCTCATACTTGACCTGCTGACAGTTGAGACACCAATACACGAACTCAACAATATCCCTCTTCATCCGCCTCCACCAATAATGATGGCTCAGATCCTGATACATCTTTGTGGCACCCGGATGGATGGAATACCACAAACTATGGGCCTCATCTAGAATCCAATCTCGAGGTCCATCCACATTGGGCACACAAATCCGGCTCTGCATCCTCATGACCCCATCATCACCAATAACCACATCCAGCATCACCACGACGGACCCTGTCCTGAAGAATGAGCAACTGCGAATCATCATACTGGCGTGCTCTAATCTGATCATAAAGAGAAGACCTGGAGGCTACACAAGACAATACCCGCGGGGGCTCTGATAGATCCAATCTCACCAACTGACCTGCTAAAGCCTAAACATCAAGTGCTAATGGCCGCTCTACTGGAAGGTACGCTACACTCCCCAAACTCTCCGCTCTGCGACTCAGTGCATTCCACTACATTGGCCTTCCCCGGATGATATAAAACAGTGAGATCATAATCCTTGAGAATCCCCAACCACCTCCTCTAACGCAAACTTAGATCATTATGCTTAAGTAGATGCTGCAAGCTACGGTGATCAGTGAAAATCTCACAATGCACTACATATAATTAATGACGCCAAATCTTCAAGGCCTGGACAATAGCTGCTAGCTCAAGATCGTGCACTGGATAATTTTTCTTGTTAACCTTTAAGTGTCTCGACGCGTAGGCAATCACCCTACCATCCTGCATCAAAACCGCTCCAAGGACAACTCTCGAGGCATCACAGTAAACTGTATAAGAACCTGAAACCGTAGGAAAAACCAACACCGGAGCTGTAGTTAAAGCTGACTTGAGCTTCTGAAAGCTCTCCTCACACTCCTCAGTCCAGCTTAACTGAGCACCCTTCTAGGTCAGTCTGGTCATAGGTGCTGCAATAGATGAAAATCCCTCTACGAAAAGGCGAGAGTACCCTGCGAAACCAAGGAAGCTGTGAATCTCGGTAGCTGATGACGGTCTAAACCAGCTCTGCACCGCCTCTATCTTCTTCAGATCAACCTGAATACCCTTACTGGACACCTTGTGCCCTAAGAACGCTACTGAATCAAGCCAGAACTTCGAAAATTTTGCATACAATCTCTTCGCCCTCAAGGTCTGAAGCACAATTCTCAAATGCTGCTCATGATCCTCCCGATATTGGAAAAACACCAAGATATCATCAATAAACATGATGACGAAAGAATCCAGATAAGGCCATAATACACTGTGCATCAAGTGCATAAAGGCTGCTGGGGCATTGGTCAACCCGAATGACATGACCAGAAACTCATACTAACCATATCTAGTCCTGAAAGCAGTCTTCAAAATGTATGGTTCCCGAATCTTCAACTGATGATAGCCGGAATGAAAGTCAATCTTAAAAAATACCCTAGCACCCTGCAACTGATCAAAAAAGTCATCTATACGAGGAAAGGGATATTTGTTCTTCACCGTAAACCTGTTTAGCTACCGGTAATCAATACACCTAGGCATAGAACCATCCTTCTTCTTCACAAACAACACTGGTGCACCCCAAGGTGACACACTAGGCCGAATGAAGTCCCTATCTAGGAGTTCCTGAAGCTGCTCTTTAATTCCTTTAGCTCCGCTGGTGCCATACGATAAGGTGGAATAGAAATAGGTTGAGTTCCTAGCACCAGGTCAATACCAAAATCAATGTCCCTGTTAGGTGGCATGCCTGGAAGGTTTGCAGGAAACACGTCCGGGAAGTCACGGACCACAGGAACCGAGTCAATAGCGGGAGTCTCACCAATGACATCCCTCACAAAAGCCAGATACGATAAACATCCATTCTCAACCATACACTAAGCCTTCAGGTAGGAAATCACCCTGCTAGGCACATACTCAGAAGAACCTCTCCACTCAACCCTCGGACATCCTGGCATAGCTGAGGTCACGGTCTTAGCGTGACAATCAAGAACAACATGACACGGAGATAACCAATCCATGTCCAATATCACATCAAAATCGACCATGCTGAGTAACAGTAGGTCTACTCGGGTCTCCACACCCCCAATAGATATCACACACGACCGATACACATAGTCCACAACAATAGTATCACCCACCGGAGTCGACACATGAACAGACGTCACTAAAGACTCACGAGGCATATCCAGAAAATGGGCAAAATATGATGAAACATAGGAATATGTTGAACCAGGGTCAAATAAAGCCAAAGCATCTCAGTGATAGACTGAGATAATACCTACGATAACAGCATCAGAGGCCATAGCATCTGGCCGGGCTGGAAACGCATACATACGGGCCTGACCTCCACCTGCTCGACCTCCCCCTCTAGGGCGGCCTCTAGCTGACTGACAATCACCCCTGGCTGCCTGGTTGGGTGGTGAAATAACTGGAGCTGAAGTCGAAGGCTGGCTCCTCAGCTGAGATGGGCCTCCAAGAAGATGAGGACACTGCCTCCTCATATGCCCGAGCTCTCCACACTCACAACAACTCCTTGGAGCTTGAGACGGGGACAAAAAAACCCCTGGCACCAGAATGGTCACTAGGAGAACCATGCATAGAGGAAGCCTGAACTGATGGTATTCGATCTGCACTCTGGGCTAGAAGGGCATCGAATGAAGAATGGCCTGGCTGAGAACTGCGGGGTCCATACCCCGAAGATGCACCACTATGGGCTGAGCGGTTTGACCGAGGAGGCCTGAACGAACGGCCTTTACCATGCTGAATCTATCCCTTGGAAGGAGCACCACAAGAACCGCTCGATCCACGAGGCCTCTTGGACTCTGTCTCTTCCCACTCCTGGCGATGAAACGACTCAATATCTCGAGCAATTTCAACAACCTGCTCGAATGTAGCAGGTGACACTCTCTCCCGAGTTATGAAAGGGCGGAGCTGATAAGTGAGGCCATCCACGAACCTCTTAATCCTCTCCCTATCAGTAGGGACCAACTCAGTGGCATGACGATCCAACTCCGAAAACCGCATCTCATACTGCATCACTGACAGCTCACCCTGACGCAACTGCTCAAAATGCATGTGATGCTCCTCCTTTTGAGACTGGGGTACATACTTCTCCAAGAAGATAGTCGAGAACTGCTTCCAGGTGAAGGGTGCTGAACCAACAGGCCTACGCATCTCAAAAGACTCCCACCAAGTGAAAGCAGCACCAGAAAACTGAAAAGTAGAAAACGAGACCCCATTGGTCTCCAGAATCCCAGCAGTACGAAGCATCCGCTGACACTTATCCAGAAAACCCTGGACATCCTCTCCCTCAGCACCACAGAATGTCTGAGGTTGAAGTATACTAAACCTCTCCAGCCTACGCTGCTCATCATCTGGCATAGCTGGAACCACGAAGTCCTGAACTGGAGCAACCGGCTGGGTTGGAACCGCTCCCAGTGTCTGATGGCGTTGAGTAACCTGCTCAGGTGTCCGGGCAACTGGAGTCTGACTGCCTCCCTTAGCCTAAGAAGTAGCAACAACTGCCTAAGCAAGGGTGGTACATACCATCAATATATGAGTCAAGGTCTCTTGAAGACCCGGAATAACAATAGTAAGGGGATCTGTAGTGCGAACCTGATCCTAAATAGTAGGGGGATCAACTGGTACTGCCTTGGCTGTTGCACGGGCTGGCCCCTACCTCTACCATAGCCTCGATCGTGGCCTCGACCTCTCGCCGGTCTAGCTGGTGGATGATCACCCTGATCGGTAGCGTGAGTCCTCAACAAAAATGGCATGACATAATTCAAGAAAAATGAGATTGCTCCTAAGGGTTCTGCAGCCTCTCGAAGATAAGCACAGAAGTCTCTGTACCGACCTGCAAGACTCTACTATACCTGCTCATGCTCGTTGAGTCCTATGTAACCTAGGCTCTGATACCAAATTGTCACGACCCCAAATACTAAACCAGTCGTGATGGAGCCTATCATGGAACTAGGCTAGCCAACCCTTACAGACTATCTTAATGTTTCATAATTTCCCAAAACTAGCAGAATTAAAACAGTAAAAATGAGATAAGAAATTTATACACTTCCCCAAAACCTGGAGTCAACTATCATGAGCATCTAGGACTGTAAATACAATGTACAATAAGGTGACTTGCTACTACAAAATCCTGAAGAACAAAATACAAAAAACTATGAACTGAGGAAAGGAAAGGGGGTGAGCTGGGGACGCTGAGCAGTTAGCTCGATCCTCGAACAAACTTTAAGCACGCCTGTAACTCAACTAGTGAGATGGTCCGGTTCTTAGATCTGCACACAGAGTTGCAGGGAGTAACATGAGTACGCCAACTCAGAAAGCAATCAAAGTAACTAAAAACTTGAGTGTAGTGACGAGCATTTATAAATCATGTAAGTCCATATAATGAGTAACAGTGGAAATGAATAAATCAAGTCAGGAATCAACATTCCGAATATTTCATAAAACTCCAATTTTCATGTAAAATATCTCATAAAAACCTTTTTCCAACATTATCATCAGAGGCTCAGTGTAAAAAAGAGCGAAAACAGTAGTTTCATAAAATATAAGCCCCTCGGGCACAGTATCACTCACAATAAAGTCTTTCGGGCAAGCCTCTCAGTCACTTGTGACCCCATTATCAGTATCTCATGCTCACACTAAACACTCGTACTCAACAAGTACCATGAATACACACAACTGATGCGGCGTGTAGCCCGTACACACAACTGATGCAGCGGGCAGCCCGATCGAATACATGTATATATATCTCTACTGCTGCGGCGTGCAGCCCGATCCATATAACATATGCTGCAGCATGCAGCCCGATCCAATATGTATATTTATGCGGTGTGCAGCCTGATCTATATAAATATATATATATTGCTAATGCGTGCAGCCCGAACCATATGTAATATATAACATATATATTTCTGCGGCGTGCAGTCCGTCCCATAAAATATCCTCACATACTCGGCGCTCGGCCTCACTCAGTCATCCTCACAAGCCACTCGGGCAATTCATCTCAACTCGCGAGACTCAGCCCAAAATACTTCTCAGAGTATCAAAACACTGTGATAACAGTAAAAATAACAACAAGTGGTAAACATGATTGAGTTCACAGATGTTCTATCAGGACAGTGTGAGAATAGTGTAAAAATACCCATGTGCGTCTAAAAAGGTCGGCACGAGGCTCCAAACATGGCTCATAGCCCATAAAAAAGTATAAATTTCTGAAATACAGGATGTCATAAGGTTTTAACTCGAATACGAGGCTTAATAGAAGTTACGGGACGTACCAAGTCACAATCCCTATCGGTGCACGCCCACACGCTCGTCACCTAGCATGTGCGTCACCTCATTTACCAAAACAATATCAAATACCGAGGTTTCATACCCTCGGGTTTAGAGTTACAATCGTTACTTACCTCAAAACAGCCCAAAAGCTACTCCGCGATGCTCTTTCCCCTTGAAATGGATCCCAAATGCTCTGAATCTAACCAAAACCAGATTAAAATCACCAATATACACTAAATGAACAAAACCCAATCGAAATCTATCAATTTTAAGCACAATTCCTAAATTTGGCAAAACCCTAGCCCCGGGCCTACGTCTCGGAATTCGATAAAAATCACAAAAATAGAATTCTCATTCCCTTACGAGTCTACCCATACCAAATTTACCAAAATTCGAGCTCAATAGCCCACTCAAAACACCAAAAGAAATTTCCAAATTTTCCTCCCATTTTTCCAAACTTTTCTACTTTAATTCCACAATTTGCATGGTCAAAATCAACACAAATTCATGAAATTGAACCAAAAATAATTGAACAACACTTACCACAAGAATCCCACTGAAAATCTAACCCAAAATATCCTCCCCCGAGCTCTCTAATGGAATATTGAGTTATGGCCAAGAACCCTCGAAATTAGAACTTAAAATTACTTGCCCAGTTCATTAAGTCACTGTGATCGCGGGACCATCCACGCGATCGCGAAGAACAAACTTACTGCCTCCAAATTTTACACATTGTGATCGCACAATTTACCCATGCGATCGCGAAGCTTTGATTCCCTGACCTATGCGATCGCGTACCCAGTCACGCGGTCGCAAAGAACAATTGCAACAACATCACACGACCCCTTTTCTTCTACGCGATCGCACAAGGAACCACGCGACTGCACTTCTCAAGACTGCCCAACCTATGCGATCGCAAACCTTATTACGTGATCACATAGAATAAATTTGCCTGCCTCAATATCTACTCTACGCGATCGCGGATTAATCTCACGTGATTGCAATGAACAAACCACTGCTGCTAAAACACCAGAAAACCAGCAATCTCCCAAAGACCAAAAGTGCCTGTTTAGGCATCTGAAATACACCCGAGGTCCCCGAGACCTCAACCAAACCTACCAACATATCCCATAAGATCATTCAAACTTAGTCGATCCTTCAAAACACCAAAAACAACGCAAAAACTCCAAAATCACATCAAATTCAAACCTATGAACTTTGAAACTTCTAAATTTCGCCAACGATGCCGAAACCAACCAAAACACATCGGATTGACCTAAAAATTTGCACACATGTCCAAAATGACATTACGAACCTTCCCAACTGTCATAATTCCATTCCGACCCCGATAGCCTATTTTCCTCCGCCGGCCGGAAATCGCCAAAAACTAACTTTCGGCAATTCAAGCCTAATTCTACACCGGACATCAAAACATCATTCCGAACACACTCCTAAGACCCAAATCACCTAGAGAAGCTATATGAGCCATGAAATCCACATTCCGAGGTCGTTTACCGATAAGTCAACTCCTAGTTTACTTTTTTCAACTATTAAGCTAATTTAAGAGACTAAGTGTCTCAGTTCTCACCACGACCACTCCGAACCCGAACCAACCGACCCAATACAACATAAATATGCTAAGAAACATATGATAAAGTAGAAACGAGGGAAACGGGGATAATCTTATGGAACGACCGGCTGGGTCGCTACACGGATGTACCTTGTCATCGATCTTTCGTGCGGGGGCAAAACGGTTTCGTGCGGGGTTAAAACGGTTAACGAGTAATCATCCCTGGTACTCATTTATCACCATGTACCCTTTCTATATGGGATTTCCCCTTTGCATTGATGACGTGGTTGCCGAAATGTGCATCTGGTATAAATTGTGCTTGGCACAAATTAGCTCTCATATCTGGAGGCTCATTATGTGTCTCCGCCACCTAGCTAAAAAGGCTAGTGTAACTTTAACTTACCAGCACCTGCTCCATTTGTATTCCCCCAAGATCTACCGAGGGGAGTGATTAACATGACTCACCAAGGCTCGAAGGTCCTCATCTCAGAATGTGGGGGCACCTTTGACCGTTACTGGATCGAAAGATACTTGGTCGTTTTGACCAAGTTCCTTCACACAAACAACATTTTCAGTTTCCAAAGAAATGGAACAACAATCGTAAGTGTGTGAGTCGCCTTAGTTTATTTTTGTTTGAATCCTTTTTTTGACCCCCCGTCTTTTAGAACTTCAGCTCTCGTGATGCCTCTCGAGAAGTTACCCAACATCGAGATTGTGTGTCCAAGATCCTACAAGTTTCAAACAACTGCTCGAGGACTTAGAAGTCCATCGTTGCCATGCTCGGTGGTATCCGAGAATTATACCATGGTAATTGTCACAGGCTCGTTTTTAGTCTCTCCAAAAACAGCCCGTGCGGCAGCCAAGCCTCACACTTGACTTCAGCCTGCTCCAACACTCGGCCAAAATTCCAGCAACTTTGGACTTCGTTTATTTTATGCAGCTTCAACGTAGTAAGTTCGACACTGATTTTAGGCACACGAATATATNGTACATCCGTGTACAACTGAAGATCACTCTTGACCCTCACAAGCTCTCTCAAGACTACTCTTAGCCTTAGGTGTTTTCACTCTTGAAAACAAGACTTAGGACTCCTTCCTAACTCAATGTGTAACTCTTTACACGTTTTTCTCACTCTTGTTCTCTTCCAAAGTGTAAGCAAGACTGCCCATTTATAACATCATGGGACAGCCCACTTTCCACACATTTAGGCCACTACACTTGCCCACTAGCCCACTACTTTAGCCTAGTGTAGTTGACAACTCCCCAACTACTAGGATCATGTAAATCATGCTAAAGAATAGTGGGATCATGGCCCCAAAAACGTGCAAGGTTGCTGCCCCATTTTCAGCAACTTCCCAACTGCTGCCCATGTGCACAGCATGTGCCGGTAACCGCCGTTGACTTGGTCCATTCGAGCTTGCTGCCCCATTTTCGTGCCTTGGACTTAGCCAAGCTTCAATGCCATTGTATCCAGCTGCATTGTAGCCACAATTGGCCATGCCATTGCCCACGAACTTGGCCCGTTTTGCCGCAACTCGATGCTATGCCAAATCTGCCCGCACATTGCCTTTCCGTTGCACTTTGGCTTGCCTTTGCCTCATCGTTTTTGCTTTGCCTTGGCATCACTGCCTCATGCCTTGATGCCTATGCCATGATCAAGTGTCACCCTTGGCCCGCAACTCACCGTCAAGCCCTTACCAAGCTGCCTCGCCTCCGTCGATGCCTTGGCCATCACTTGCCCGAATTCGTTTTTAGCTTTGGTGCTACTCATGCACCTTTGCTTTGCAACACTCTTGCTGCCTCATGACAACACTCTTGTTGTCCTTGCCGAGCTCCATAAGTTAGGGGCTAACAGTAATCCTCTTCTCTTATGTGAGTATTTATCACTTTTTGCCTTGCCGATATGAATGATATTATCTCAAAGGTAGGGCTCGAGAAGAGAGTCCCTTTAACTACACCCTATCAAGTATTCCCTTTGTAGATGATACCATCAGGCTACTCTGAGAACTACTTCTGGATGTGCTGTAAAGAGATGATTCATGTCCTTCCTCAGCACTCTCCCTCATCATTGTTCCGTGAAGGGAGCAGGTTTCCAAGAGAAGAATGACTCGCCCTAAGGCTGAATAGGAACAATCGGTCCCATTCAATCCTATCACGATCGAATATGATGAAGAAACTCTCATCACGTGGGCTTAAGTCTTGAGGAGTCCGTGGAGTTGATCCAAGAAGAGGGATTAATAGAGGGGCAACTAGGCCAAATTGAGGTAGCAAGGGTTGTTGCCCCCTTCCTCGGGAGCTTGATAGGTCGGCCTTCCCATACAGAGTTGTCTATAGATGAGAGGGAACCCTCGAGGGATACTTCTGAGGTTCTAGTTTAGGCTCCTGATAGTTCGTCATACCCAACCATTGATGACCAAACGGTCATTAGTGCCTCCCTGCTTGGTGGTGTTGATGTCTTCATGGATCCCAGGCCCATGGTTGTACAACTCCTTAAGTTGTTGAATCAACACGAGTGGGCGCAAATGGCATATACGAATTCCAAGACGATAGTGACTCAGATAACCCTTGACATTTCAAAGGTAAATACAATATGGCCAGTTTTCTTTTTGTACTCGCATTATTGGAGTTATCGTGCTCACTCCACTTTCCTTTTTTATCTTTTAAATGGATTGGTGTCCTCTCATTTGGGGTCTCTAAAAAAGGTTCAATTTGATGTGGCCATGGCCAAGGAGGTGGTGAGGTACGATAAGCTGCTAAAGGTTAAAAATGTGAAGCTCCAGAATGAGTTCAAGGAGCTCAGAGCTGAGAATAGGTCTTCTAGATGCGTACAAAATCCGCAAAAATAGTGTTAGTCAAAGGATGCTAGAAGTTTTGGATAGTGAAGCAACCTCCCAGAATGAGCGGTTTAGGGCTTCCGAGAGAATTTTGATCCTTGAAGGGGAGTTTGCTTTGAAGACGAGCATGGAAGTGCGGTTGATGGAAGATTTCTATCGGTTAAAGGATGAGGTTTGGGGCATGCAGTAGAAATAGGAACCGGCTAAGGAGAGGCCTTAATCATGGAGATCTAGAAGTAGATTCGTTTAAGATGTGCCACATTCCAATTTGTCTTTACCGGCTCTCCATCTATTTCATCAAGCCTGTACAATCCCTTTTGCGTTATTTTTGTGGCTCCGTAGGGTCTCTCCCAATTAGGACCTAGTTTTTCCACGTTCAGCTCTTTGGACGGTGGAAACACACTTAGGAGTACATAATCGCCTTCCTTGAAACACCACATGTTGACTTTCTTGGTTTAATATTTCTTGATTAATTATTTTTGTGCAGCTATACGACCAAGACTATCTCCCCTTGTCCCAAATCCAAACAACACGTGACTGCTTTGTCATTTGAGTCTCTGTTTGTATGCACGAAACTTAGACCCGATTCCCATATTTCAGCTTGAATTAGCTTTTTGTACATGTACACGAGGGAAAATGGAGTCTCTCCGGTGCTTGACTTTGTCGTTGTGTGGTAAGCCCATATTACGCCTAGAAAAACCTCTAGCCATTTTCCTTTTGCTGCTTCTGATCTTTTTTTCAAATAACGAAGCAAAACTTTATTTTAGGACTCGTCTTGTCCGTTAGTCCGGGGTGATAGGGTGTGAAAGTGATTCTCTTGATTTTTCAATCTTCGAAAAACTTGGTAACTTTGGCCCCTACAAACTATGGTCCATTGTCACATGCAATTTCCTTCAGTATACTGAATCTGCATATGTTGTTCCTCCACATAATGTCGATCACTTCCTTTTCTTGTATTTGTGAGTAAGCACCTACTTCCAATCATTTTGAAAAGTAATCAGTTAACACAAGTAAAAATCTTACCTAACCTGGAGCTTGCGGTAGGGGCACCACTATGTCCATCCTTAATTTCATGAATGGCCAAGAGATAATATGGAATGTAATGGTTCGGTGGTGGTGCATCTGGTGCAAGAATCGTTGGCATTTATCACATATTTAAATAAATTTAGTGGCATCATGTTCCATACGGGGCTGGTAGTACCCTGCTCGGATCAACTTCACAACTAGCAACCTTATCTATAGAATAGTTTCCACAATGTCCTTGATTGACTTCTCTCATCACATATTATATATCCCCCACTTCCAAATATTTTCCCAGAGGGTCGTTAAAGGTTCTTTTGTACATATATTTTTTTACGAGGCAATATCTTGCCGCCCGAACCCACAGTTGCCGAGAAGCCTTCTTATTTTTGTGTACTGTTCCGTTCTGCAAAATAATCAATGAAGTTATTATGCCAATCTATAATAAAATTAGTGGTATTTACCTCATCTCGACTAGGATCAAGGGCCAAACATAATAAATGGACAACAAAGCTTGCTCCAGGGTCGGAGATGTCTGCAGTTAACCCAAGTAGGGTAGGGCATCTTCTTTTAGGGGTATTTATTTCACCTTCCATTCTTGGAACTGACTTAGGATCTGAGTCACCCTTGCAGGATATTTTTGCTTCTGGGTTACACGAGCTACATATGTCCCGAGCACTTGGTGGATAACCAGCTATGAGTTGCTGAGTCCCCAAGCTAGTTCGAGTCCTGCAATAAGTTCTTCATACTAGGCTTCACAGTTAGTCATTAAAAGGCATTTGATGGACTGTTGGACTATCTCACGAGTCAACATGATAAGTAATACTCCAATACCGGACCCTATCACATTAGCTGAACTATATGTATGCAGGGTCTAGGTTCCTAAGAAGGTCTCTGAAGCTATTAATGCCTCCTTCTCCGCCTCAAGGAGTATAGTAGCGGTAAAATCAAACAAAAAGTCTGTCAGGACTTGTGATTTTATAGTTATTCGGTGATGATACGTGATATCGTACGCGCTTGATTTGAACCCTATTTGGAAAGTCGTCTCGAGAGCTCTGGCTTATGGAGAATACACCCCAGTGGGAAAGTAAGTATCACCAAAATAGGATGATATCGAAAGTATGGTCTCAATTTTCGTGCAGGCCATTATGAGTCCTAGTTCTAGTTTTTCTAAATGCAAATACCTGGTTTCAGAGTCTATTAATTCTCCGTTTACATAATAAATAGCAAATTGCGTACCTTTATTTTCTCCAACCAACACAACACTTACAAATGTTTTTGCCATGACCAGGTAAACCAAGAGTCGCTCTCCAATTGGGGTTTTGACAAAAGAGGCGGGTTGGATGAGTACCTTTTCATGTCTCGTAGTGCCTTTTGACATTTGGCAATCCATATGAAGTTCTTGTTCTTCTTAGTTCCACAAAGATTTTGTGGCACCTCTCGGAGAAGCGGGATATGAATCGCTTGAGTGCAACTATCCTTCTTGTCAGTCACATCACCTCCTTCAGAGGTTTTTGAACTTCGGGTATATTTTTAATTGCTTTGGTCTGCATAAAGTTAGCTTATATACCTTTATTTGAAACCAGAAAACCAAGGAACTTACCTAAATTGATCGCGAAGGCACATTTTTCTAGGTTGAGTTTCATGTTGTATTTTCGAAGGACCTTGAAATTTTCCTTCAAATGTGATAGATGGTCTCAGCTCAAACTAATTTTACTAACATATAAGCAGTGCATACCTCCATAGATCTGATACAGTCCTAGAACACTCGAGTGATTAATCAGTGGTACGTTGCTTTGGTATTTTAACTCGAATAGCATGGCGTTATAGTAGTATGTCCCCCGGTCAGTAATAATAAAGTTTTTCTTGATCCTCTGGTTCCATTTTGATCTAGTTGTATTCCAAGTATGCATCCAAGAAACTTAATAATTCGTTACTAGCTGTCGAATCAATGCGTTTGTGGATATTTATTAGGGGAATGCAACCCTTTGGGCAACTTTTGTAGGTCTTTATAGTTGATGTCCATTCCCATTATTTTTGTGAACCACCACGATGTTTGCTATCCATTCTGGATATTTCACCTCGCGGATAAAGCCATTGTTGAGCAGGCTTCTTCCTCCGCTTCTCGGGCTTGTTTTGGCCCAATGTCTTTTTTATTTTGCTTCACGGGTTTGTGTTTGGATCCACGTTCAATTTGTGCACCATGATATCCACATGGATGCCTTTCATATCTGTATGATACCAAATGAAATAGTCCAAATTTATCTTGTAGAAATTTAATTAACTTACGATGTAGACCTTCCTTTTCGGACAATGAATAAAGAGAATCACTCATTCTAGTTCCTCCACCGTTAGTGTGGAAACATAATCTTCCTCGGGCTCGACGATTCTGTCTGTATAGGAACCTGGTCCAATTGCATTAGATACACTCTCGCCCTCTTGTTGCTAAAGTTTCTATTTGGCAGTATCCTCTTTGGAGATACTGCTTGTTGCGGCGATTGAGTTGACTTTCTAGGATGCCATTTTTTCTCCTCGGATTTGTCGTATCCCCCATTTGGATGAGATTTTTATCACCTGGTGTAAAGTTGAAGGCACTGCGATCTTGTGAATCCTTGGCCTTTCTAAAATGGCATTGTAAGCCATATCCCCTGCCACAACTTGGAACAGGGTATTCTTGGTTACTTGTTCGGCCTTGTTCACTAGCATCACTTCTCCACGAGTCATCTAACTAGAATGGTTGAACCCAAGAGCAGTCGTACTTTCGAAATAATCCGACCCGTGAGTTCCATTTCTTTGACCACTCGTGACTGAATGATATTGGTTGTTTCACGACCCAAACCGATGGGCCATGATGAGTGCCTAAGTCCTACCTGTCGAACACACCTAAGCATGCATTCACGATATAAACATGAATTAAGAGAAGGTCATGGATATTATTTGTCAATAAACTACTAAATTACGTGAATGACATACCTGAGGAAAACATGTCCAAATTAAATATATACATATACATGCGGAATAAGGTAGGGCGAGCCAGCAAGGCTACTATACACAACTACACATCCAAGACTGGAAGCCGACAAGGCCACATACTATCCAACTATACAAATACATAACTGTCTACGGACCTCTAAGAGAGTGTAAAACTATACAAAAGACGAGATTTGTCCCCGTCATACCCATATATGTATACAAACACATCATACCAAAACTCAAAGCACCTCCGGATCAAATGGAGCACACCAACTCTCGTTGATCAAGGATCCTACGAAGGGGGACCGTCAGCCTATCTACCTACACCTATGGGCATGAAACGCAGGCCCCGGGAAATAGGGGCATCAATACGAATAATGAGCTGAGCATGTAAGGCATGAAAATTAGTACATAAAAGACATAGATGAAACTAGAGTAAAGAATTTCACATGCTGGTCTAAATAACTTTGTGAATCCTGAAACATTTATAATGCCATGCATGTGAGTATAAATGTCGTATCATGCATAGGTATAGGTGTACATAACATCATCAAGCCTCTGAGGGCATCCCATCATATCATCTCGGCCACTGTGGGCAAAATCATCAACATGTACTAGATAATCAATTGGTGGTGCGTATATAACGTCATAACCTTTTCTCATATCCCATATACATATAATATATGCGTATATAACGTCATCTAGTCATGAGTCAATGTACATGTATAAATGAATGAAATCCATAAGAAATACGTTAATAAGATTTCTCAGAATATTATAAGATCAATATGCCTTTCGGATAACTTTATCAACTACGTATTTTTCTGAGACCCATGAACAAAAGATATAATATAATTAACTATGGGGAATCAAGAACATAGGTACCCCTAGTACTTCTATGAATAGAGTCATTTATGAATTTGCTCTTTTTGTTTGTAACGTATGAATCATGCCAAAAAGAAAGAAGGGATAGCCTTAATATACCTGAGTCGGTTCTCTTGAAAATCCCTCTAACACACAACAATCGCGACAAAACACCTGACGACAAGATCGAAGTAGGGAAAATCCGTATGATATTCTTGATAAAGATTGCACTGTAATCCCTTAGAATCACAATTCTCACGTTGCTAAGTAGTCTTGTATGAATTTTGTAGCAAAATCACGTTGCTATTCCATGTGATATAAGAATCTCTCAAGAAAATCACGTTTCTATGTATATTAGATATAAACATTACTCTTTGTGATTTTTGAGAAGTCTTTTACCTTAGTGGGTGTGGGCCCCACTTAGGTGATGACTTAGCCAAAAGTCCCTCTAAATATGCCACCTTGTAAAGAGTCATTATTTGGGCATAGTTTGCAGCCACGTTGGGGGCTTATCAAGCCTATCTAATAATTATCCACCCATTTCCCTAATTAACTTGTTAATCCCTCACTAATCTCATAATTAACCAATTACTCACATAATTAAGAATTATCTCAAATTAATTAAAATACTAATCCTTTTTAACACACTTTATACACCTTACTATCATGATCATGTGGCACCCTGTATGGCACTAGTCTATAAATACCATGTATTATAGCTCAGACCGTATTTTATCTCAAATTGACAACCTTCAATGAAACTCATTTTTTTGATTTATTTACCCTTCAACTTTTACGGAACTTACTTATCGCCTTTTATAAATAGCATAAATGCTTATAACTTCAAAAATAATCTCATTCCCGAGTTTACGTTGATTAACTTACGACAAAACTTTAACGTACGAAAACGCAATATGTAACATCCTTCCCCCCTTAGAAACATTCGTCCTCGAATGTTTAACTCCCCAGGATCTATATAAATTTTGGCAGAGTCGCCTTTGAAATAGTACTACTATCAACCCTTCCTATAGAAAAATCAATACTTCAATGTCACATAGGACCACAATCATCAATAATGATAATGGCCTCGCATGACTAATGATAATAACTAACACAAGAATCCATCCTCGTACCTTAAGGATGTGATGTCTCAGTCGGATCCTTCTCTGGAAGAGGAAACAAGTGAGGATATCTAGACTTCATGTCTTTGTTGGCTTCCCAACACATTTCTTCTATATTATTGTTTCTCCAAAGTACTTTCACCGAAGCTATGTCTTTAGCCCTCAATCTCCGAACCTGTCTATCTAGTATAACAATGGGAGTTTCCTTATATGGTAGCTGCTCTGTGACCTGAACATCATAAACTGACACTAATCTGGAAAGATCTCCGATACATTTATGAAGCATATAGACAGATGAAAGACTGGATGCACAGACTCAGAGTGAGAAGGCAAGTCTAACTCATATGCTACCTGTCCTACCTTGCATATGATCTTATATGGACCAATTTACCTAGGTCTAAGTTTTCCTCTCTTACCGAACCTCATAACGCCTTTCATAGGTGATACCTTTAGGAATACTCAATCGTCATTCTAAAACTCCAAGTCTCGTCGTCGATTATCCGCATAAGACTTCTGACGACTTTGAGCTGCTAATAGCCTTTCTTCTATAATCTTAATCTTCTCGATTGCCTGTTGTACCAACTCTAGTCCTACTAACTTAGTTTCCCCAACATCGAACCATCATATATGCGACCTAAACTTATGTACGTAAAGAGCTTCGTATGGAGCCATTTGAATACTAGTATGATAGCTATTATTATAACTACCCTTGAAGTCTACCACACAAGCCCGTAACATATCCTCAAGTGTCTGAATCGTACGCTCAGCTTGTCCGTCTGTCTGGGGATGAAATATGGTACTAAGATTTACCTGAGTCCCCAATCCTTTATGGAAGGACCTCCAGAAATTAGCTGTAAATTGAGCTCCTCTATCCGAGATAATAGATATAGGGACACCATGAAGTTGTACTATCTCCTTAATGTAAAGCCTTGCATAATCCTCTGCGGAATATATAGTCCTAATGGGCAGAAAATGGACTGATTTTGTAAGTCTATCAGCAATCACCCATATAGAATCGAACTTATGCTGGGTAAGAGGTAATCCTACGATGAAATCCATATTAATTACTTCTCACGTCTAAGTCGGAATCTCTATAGCTTGCAATAATCCATCAGGTTTTTTATGCTCAATCTTAACCTGCTGATAGTTAGGGCACTGAGAAACAAACTCCGTTATATCTTTTTTCATTTCGTCCCACCAATATATTCCCCTGATATCATGATACATTTTTGTTTCTTCTGGATGGATAGAATAACGAGAACAGTGAGTTTCTCTCATAACCTGCTGACGCATCCCCGCAACATTAGGGACACATAATCATCCTCGATATCTGAGGACCCCATCTTCTGTAATCTCAAATGGTGTCTTCTCCTTCTAAGGGGTTGTATCCCTATAATGAGATAACACAATGTTGATACCCACTTTTTTCCTCATATTTTCTCAAAATATATATACTTTCAAAATACCATTTTTTGCAACATTATTTAGTTTACAAAATCTATTCAAGCATTTTCTATAATTTTTCATAATTTTTTAAAGCTTTAAAATTGATTTTCTTGCATTTAAGCCTATATTTTACAACTTTGTTGCATTTGCGATTTTATTCAAGGTTAAAATAATATTTTACATTTTTATAATCTTCTACTATTGTTTTAAGGTATTAATTGGCATAAATAACATTAACTATTTTTATTAAATTATTTCCCTTTTAATCCCTTATTTAAATTAAAGACTGGCCCAATTTTTGAGCTAATTTTATGACTAAACATGCCCAAACCCCTGGCCCAATCCTCAAGTCCAAACCCCAAGCGACCAAAAAACCTTCCCAGTCCAAATCCCAATCCAGATTGTTTTAAATCTCAGCGGTTGATCAAAAGTGATCAACGAGTCACAACATTCTATTCCCTTTCCTTATATCCCTCACTCAAACCTTAATCCCCATTTACCTTCAGCATCCCTCTCTAAACACTCCTCTCTCTTTTAGAAACCCTAGCCGCCCTTTCAATCTTCTCAGAATCCGTTTCAATCATGGATTCATTATGTGATTTTCTTACCTTTTATGTGTTACCTAAATATTATTTACCGGATTGTGGTGTTACTTAGTATTTGCCCCATTTTTGGAAAATATCAATCTTCGAATCAAGGGATATCAGCTTCACCGATCAATATTTGGATGATTTTTCGTCTATATACATCCATGGCAAGATTATACGGGTCCGATTCAGTGAGATCTTTCGATTATATTGGTTCTTCATCATGAACTAGGGTTTACCCAATTTTTCCTAAATCTGATTCTTAATTGCCACGACCCCAAAACTAAACTGGTCGTGATGGCGCCTATTGTAATACTAGGCTAGCCAATTCACTGAAAATAATAAAATGATTTTCAATTTAACACATCAATTATCCGAATTTTCATAATAATTCTGTTTCTTAAGCATTTCAAAACAGTAAAAATGATTAGAACATCTAAGCACAGTCCCAACATCTAGAGTCAGCCGTCATGAGCATCTAAGAGGTGATACAGTCTAATACAAAGCCTATACTACAACAAGTCTAGGAAGTAAGGTAAAATGTCAGAGTAGGAAGGAGAAAGAGTACACTGCAGACGCCGAGCAGCTACCTCACAATCTCCGAACAATGCTGCAAATGGGGTAGCTCAACCATCGCTCTGCCCAGGTACCTGAATATGCAAACAAGGTGAAGGGAGTAACGTGAGTACGCCAACTCAGTAAGTAACCAAAGCATCTAACAACATGAGTTCAGTGAGAGCATTTGAACTTTACAGTTTCATAAAAATAAGTACCAGTAAAGGTAATAGATCAAGTCAAGAGTCCACATTTACCAAATATTTTACAAAAATTCCAGTTTGCCCTTTTTAAACTTATATGAAACATTAATCAACATTTATCAAAGAGGCTCAGTGTAAAGAATAGTGGAAATAGTAGTTTCATAAAAATATCAGCCACTCGGGCACAATGTCTCTCACAAATAAAGCCTCTCGGGCAAGCCTCTTAGTCACTCGTGACTCTACTCTCATAAGTCAATGCTCACACTCAGCACACTCACTCATCAGGTACCATATAACAACTGTTGCGGTGTGCAACCCGATCCTTATAACATACGATGTGTCGTGCAACCCGATCAATATAACATACGGTGCGGCGTGCAGCCCGATCCATATAATAGTCGAATTCGTTCACTCGGGGTGTACAGACTCCTGGAGGGGCTCCTTCAACCCAAGTGCTATATCGTTGCGGCGTGCAGCCTGATCCAATATATATATTGCTGCGGCGTGTAGTCCGACCCATATATAATGTATATTGTTGCGGTGTGCATCCTGATCCATATGTAATATATAACATATATATTGCTGCGGCATGCAGCCCGATCCATAACTATCCTCACATACTCGACGCTCGGTCTCACTCAGTCATCCTCACAAGCCACTCGGGCAATTCATCTCAACTCACAGGACTCAGCCCAAAATACTTCTCAGAGTTTCAAAACAGCGTGATAATAGTGAAAATAACAACAAGTGGGAAACATGACTGAGTTCACAATTGTTCTATCAGGATAGTGTGAGAATAGTGTAAAAGTACCTCTGAGGGTCTAGACAGGTCGTTACAAGGCCCCAAACATGGCTCACATTACATAAAAAGGTATAAATTTCCAAATACAGGATATCGTAAGGTTTCAAATCGAATACGCGACTTAATATCTGCTACGGGACGGACCAAGTCACAATCCCTATCAGTGCACGCCCACACGCTCGTCACCTAGCATGTGTGTCACCTCATTTACCAAAATAATATACAATACCGGAGTTTCATACCCTCAGGTTTAGAGTTACAATCGTTACTTACCTCAAAACAGCCCAAAAGCTACTCCGTAGTGCTCTTTCCCCTCGAATCGGCTCCCAAATTCTCCGAGTCAATCACAAAATAGATCAATAACATCAAAATATGCTAGGGAGACGAACCCCAATCGAAAACTATCAAAATTAGGCACAATTCCCGAAATTTTCCAAATTTGCCGCCGGGGCCCACATCTCGGAATCTGATAGAAATTACATCACAAGAATCCTTATCCTCCCACGAGTCCGTACATACCAAGAACATCAAAATCGGACCACAATTTCCCACTCAAATCTCCAAAAGAAATTTACAAATTTTTCCTCTCATTTTCCCCAAATTTTCTACTTAATTCCTCAAATTGCATGGTGAAAATCAAGACAAATTCATGAAATTGAACCAAAAATGATTGAAGAACAATTACCACAAGAATCCCACTGAAAATCTCGTCCAAATTTTCCTTCCCCCGAGTTCTCAAATGGCAAAATGAGTTATGGCCAAGAACCCCCAAACTTAGAACTTAAAACTGTTTGCCCAGACTCTACACTGTGCGATCGTGGGAAAAGGCACGTGATCGCGAAGAACAAAATGCTGCCCAACCAAACTAACCCTACGCGGTCGCAGAAACAGCTATGTGATCGCGTAAGACAACTCCTCAGAACAATGTGATCGTGACCAGCTCTATTCGATCGCATAGAGCAATTCCATCACCTCATTGCCACTCCAAGTCCTACTATGCGAACGCAAAGGTCTCCACGCGAACACAGTGACCAAGACTGCTCATACTACGCGACCGCACACCTACATTCGCGATCGCAATTCACAAAATCTTCCTGGTCTTAACTTACTCTACGCGATCGCGGATGAACTCAAGCGATCACAATGAACAAACCACTACTGCTAAAACATCAGAAAACCAGCAATCTCCCAAAGACTAAAAGTGCCCGTTTGAGCATCCGAAATACACCCGAGGCCCCCGGGACCTCAACCAAAACTAACAGCATATCCCATAACATAATTTAAACTTAGTCGAGCCTTCGAAATACCAAAAACAACGCAAAACACCAAAATCACATCAAATTCAAGCCTATGAACTTTGAAACTTCTAAATTTCACCAAAGATGCCGAAACCATCCAAAACACATCCGATTGACCTGAAAATTTGCACACATATCCAAAATGACATTACGAACCTGCTCCAACTTTTGTAATTCCATTCGACCCTGATATCCTATTTTCCACTGCCGACCAAAAATCGTTAAAAACTAATTTTCGCCAACTCAATCCTAATTCTACACCGGACATCAAAACCACATTCCGAACTCACTCCTAAGTCACAAATCACCTAACGAAGCTATATGAACCATAAATCTACATTCCGAGGTTGTTTACCAATAAGTCAACTTTCGGTTGACTTTTCCAACTATTAAACCAAGATAAGAGACTAAGTGTCTCATTTCTCTCCAAAAATCGCTCCGAACCCGAGCCAACCAATCTATCACAACCTAATGAAGTTGAACCACATATAATGAAGCACAAACGGGGGAAACAGGGCTATTACTCTCAGAACGACCGACCGGGTCGTTACATCCTCCCCCACTTAAACATACGTTCGTCCTTGAACGTGCCAAGAGTTGCTCTCCAACACCATCAAACTGCTGCGTAGCCTACCATGCACATATTCGGGGTTGATCCCACGTCACTCTATCCCATATAGGTCCAATAGCAAAACACAGTTGAAATTTCGAAATCCAATCCTGGCCCATAAACCTTATAACCAAATTCCCACCTCTGAAATAATTTACAAGATCAAAATTCCAAAACTATAAACTGAACAGATCTGAACACGCCGTATCAAGCCATATATGTGACCCAAGATGTAATCACATAGCATGCCACATGACTCGAACACTCATAGCGATAACTCTTAACCACAATAACTGCTCAAAACAACCTAATACCGGTACATAACCTCTTATCAAGAAATGCCTCATTCTAACACTTTCATATACTGCCGATGAGGAAAGAAACACGTAGAAACTAGCAACCATTCGTCCGATCAGTCAGACCTGAAACTCCCCCTTCCCAAACAGGAATTATAGAAGATTTCCAAGATGACTCCCGATATTTATCCTTCCAACTATGTTGTAGATAATTCTGACAATATTCATTCTAGGTCCAATGACCTTTTCTCATCCAACACGACCACTCTGATGACATGACACATCGATATAATTCGAATCCATAACCTATGCAACTCGTGCACTCAATAGCAGCATCCTAATGCAACCAAATTATATAAAAGATTCACACGAGAGGACTATCATGCCATTAGCAAGTACCATCTCAACATCATGCTAAGAGCCTGGAACATATCGTAAAATCGATAAAAACACACGAATCCAATACCAAAGGTCATACCCTTACATAATTCTGATACACTGCGCGATCTCATCCAAACGTTGGTCCACATGAAATATTTCAAACCACCTTCCCCAAAATCAATAACCATTCAAAATTTGACATCAAGTACTCAAAGTGCGTTGCCATAACCACGGGAAAATCGGACGATACCATGCCACACGAATCAGAGAGAAGATAACCAATACGTCTCAACCTCGCAATACCCAATTGCTTACCTTACTCAAATCCCTCCATAAAGCCCAAATAAATTCACTCCAGAAATGCATATAACTAACAATCACCACTCCTCGCAACACAGAAGGGTAACTCATAGATCACTCCAGAACATGAATAAACTCAATCACAATCGAATGGTACATCCCTCAACAATAGAAATTTGGAGTCAGCAATTTTGACCCGGTGCAGAGCACACACTCATATTGGCCTACCAATAACCCTAAATCAACTCTGTTCTCCCACACAGATAGATAACTCACTAAAAAGTTCACAATGACTAAACCATGGTACATACTAACATCTGACTAGCTTGATCGCATCTTCACAGTTCACTATCACAAAATAACCTGTTTATGAGAACTCTCAGTCTCGAAGTCACGAAGCGCACCAATTAATATATCTTATCTCAACTCCACCGCTCGAATACATAGCACATCACTAATTCTCAATCATTACACGAGGGATACCCCTATAATTCTTCTGTGTTACCAAGCAACCTTGAATATCAACAGTCGATTTAACAAGAGAGCGTTGCAATACCAATGAAGCACCCTAAACACCATACATTGACTATTCGGGAATATATATCCTCATCAAGCCACCCAACAGGTCAAGAACTTTCCCTTTGACCCCATTTAGAAGCAAAATCACTATACATCACCTGCACCTCACGCCAGTAGAAAATATATATCTCTAACCGTGGTAGAAACCATCAGGAACTATCTGAATCCCATTTGTACAACACCAAATTGCTAGGACTGAATCCTTCTAACTCAACCAAGATACGCAGGCCACCAAAAATCGAAGAGCATTGATAAGAAACACATGTAATAACTCATGACCTCATGAATACCCAAAGAACTAACTGTATCCCTTACCATGCCGATCCGACCTACTACCAAGTTGTCCTATTTATCCAAGTTCCTTCTGACTTACCTTCGAATTGATACTTCTTCTTGCCATAATACCGTAATTATCAAGACAGACTCACCACACGCGAACCAAGCATAAAACCATGCCGTCTAAGGCTCATAAGTCACCAGATACTCTCTCAAATATCACTAAAAGTACCACATTCAAAAATACTTACCCTGAAGAGACTTCCTGCGAATCTAAAGCCATTACCTTCACTTTCTTGATACTGATATCTAGAGCCCATGAAAATGTAGAAATGCCACAAGTACTAATACCCTCCAACGTAAATCTCAATTACACTGAAAAATTAGACATAATCGACCTGACCCGTTTGTATACTAACATACCAGGAAAATAATCCACTCACCTTGGAGCCACAAGCAAGTTCATACACTGCACACAATACATTTTAAAATTTCCACTCAATCATTCAATAGAATCCATTTACCCAATAGAGTACATTACGACCTGTATCGAAGAATTTCCATTACTCGAGTCATTCCCAGACTCCCCTCTGCACGTCATAACTGATCCACCAATATACCTCGAACTGAAACCAATACAAGACATAATCATGCAATCATCTTATCATTAACAGACTCCCCCACTTGGCTCAAAGCCAACGACCAAGACAAACAATAACTCACAATCCCATAATAACACAACTCGTCTAACAGCTCAAGTCATCTACAAATCCCGCATTCACCATTGTAATAGTCATACCAACTTCCACAAGCGATCTAAACTCAAATTATAACATATATCATTTACTGGTAGAAGAGAACTTACTACAGAACAACATAGGGATCCACACCCCAGGACAACCCGCAGGAGATACCCCTGCCTTCTTAGCCTCAAACATGATATCTCTCTATACACATCTGAAGATCATAGCTATTACGCACTCACTACACCTTTCTGCATTAGAACATAATCAATGCCTAACCTCGAGGCATCGAGATACGCGGTATAAGAACCTGAAGCTGATGGTAGAACCAACACTAGAGCTGAGGTCAAAGGAAATACTGAGCTTCTGAAAGCTCTACCCACACTCGTCTGATCGCATAGATACCCTCACTAGACACCACGTGTCCCAAGAATGCTACTGAACTGAGCAAAAATTCACACTTGGAGAACATTGCATAGAGCTTCTCCTCCCTAAATCCTTATAATTCCATCCTCAAATACTAAGTATGCTACCCCTGGCTATGCGTATACGCCAGGGTGCCATCAATGAGTACAATAACAAAGGAGTGCTAATACGGCTGGAATACACCGTTAATCAAATACATGAACTCTACTGGGGCAATGAATAGCCCAAAAGACTTCACCAGGAACTCATAACCCAACAGAAAGATCCACTTCACTCCACAACTAAACAACATGAGAGGTCTTCCAATACACTCACAACTCGAGACAGAAATCAAACACTCAATAGTTCTTTCCACATTTCCAGCCAATCCCTTTGTCACAATTCACAGTCTTAACACATCTAACCATCAAATCACATTCACCACATGGGCATCCAGTCACAAAGTTCCGTCAATAAGGACACCAACGGACATATAAGTCCCCAAATACATGTTCTCACACAACAAAATCTCAGCACTCAAGCCACAGATAGAATCCGGCCTCAAGTCCTCCAAACTGGCACATTATCAAAATGCAAAAAACACATATCATCCATGGAAGTCACAAGCCATCGATGCACAGTTGATACCAAGCGCTCACGTGCACATTCGAATACATGAAGGGAATTCAAAGAATTATGCTTTTGGCTAAATAAAATGGATTCGCACGACAGGAATTCGAGAATGTGGGATTTTCATAAGGGTTCTGTAGCCTCTCGAAGATAAGTACAGACGTCTCCGTACCGATCCGCAACACTCTACTAAACCTGCTCATGACCGTTGAGTCCTATGTAACCTAGCGCTCTGATACCAACTTGTCACGACCCCAAACCAAAACTGGCCATGATGGCGCCTATCGTGATACTAGGCTAGCCAATTCACTGAAAATAATAAAATGATTTTCCATTTAACACATCAATTATCCGAATTTTCATATAATTCTGTTTTTTAAGCATTTCAAAACAATAAAAATGATTAGAACATCTAAGCACAATCCCAACATCTGGAGTCAACCGTCATGAGCATCTAAGAGGTGATACAGTCTAATACAAATCCTCTACTACAACAAGTCTGGGAAGTAAGGTAAAATGTCAGAGTAGGAAGGAGAAAGAGTAGGCTGCGGACGCCGAGTAGCTACTTCACAATCTCCGAACAATGCTGCAAATGGGGTAGCTCAACCATCGCTCTGTCCCGGTACCTGAATCTGCACACAAGGTGCGGGGAGTAACGTGAGTACGCCAACTCAGTAAGTAACCAAAGTATCTAACAACATGAGTGCAGTGACGAGCATTTGAACTTTACAGTTTCATAAAATAAGTACCAGTAAAGGTAATAGATCAAGTCAAGAGTCCACATTTACCAAAGATTTTACAAAAACTCCAGTTTGCCCTTTTTAAACTTATATGAAACATTAGTCAACATTTATTTAAGAGGATCAGTGTAAATAATAGTGGAAATAGTAGTTTCATAAAAATATCAGCCACTCGGACACAGTGTCGCCCACAAATAAAGCCTCTTGGGAAATCCTCTTAGTCACTCATGACTCTACTCTCATAAGTCAATGCTCACACTCAGCACTCTCACTCCTCACGTACCATATAATAACTGCTGCAGCGTGTAGCCCGATCCTTATAACATACGATGCGGCGTGCATCCCGATCCATATAACATACGCTGTGACGTACAACCCGATCCATATAATAGTCGACTGCGCTCACTAGGGGTGTACAAACTCCTGGAGGGGCTCCTTCAGACCAAGGGCTATATCCTTGCGCCGTGCAGCTCGATCCAATATATATATATTGTTGCAGCGTGCAGCCCGACCCATATATAATGTATGTTACTGCAGCATGCAGCCCGATCCATATAATATATATTGTTGCGGCGCGCAGCCCAATCCATATGTAATATTTTAT